>CM041781.1:144367045-144587601 GCA_023374045.1 Limonium bicolor
CTCTCAGAACCAACCAGCTGTACGCCAAATTCTCTAAGTGTGAATTCTGGTTAGAACAGGTAGCATTTCTTGGGCATTTATTTCTGATGTCGGGATAGCATTGATCCCGCTAAAGTGGAGGCAGTACGTACATGGCCGAGACCGAAGTCTGTGACGGATATACGAAGTTTCCTGGTCTAGCAGGTACTACCGACGGTTTGTTAAGGACTTCTCCTGCATAGCAAAACCAATGACAAACGTCATCAAGAAGGATACCCCTTTCACATGGACAGGAGACTGTGAGGCAGCATTTCAGAAGCTGAAAGACGCATGACCTCAGCCCCAATCCTCACGATTCCCGAAGGTACTGATGGATATGAAGTCTACTGTGATGCATCCGGTATGGGTATGGGATGTGTCCTCATGCAGCACGGGAAGGTCGTCGCCTATGCCTCCCGACTGCTGAAGAAGCACGAAGAGCACTACCCCACACATGATCTTGAGCTAGGAGCAGTCGTATTTGCACTCAAAATCTAGCGCCATTACCTTTATGGTTCGCAGATCACCATCTACTCCGATCACAAAAGCTTAAGGTATGTCTTCACCTAGAAAAAACTGAATATGAGACAGCGCAGATGGATGGAGTTCCTCAAGGATTATGATATCAATCTTCAGTAAGGAGGGCAAAGCCAATGTAGTTGCCGATGCACTTAGCCGCAGAGCTCACACATTGCATACACTCATAGCAGGCACCAGCCTAGTTGAAGAAGTACGTAATGCTCAGCAGAACGACAGAGTAATGGCTGATATTAGACGGAAGTTAGTCGATGGCACATTATATAAGAAGAAATATGACTACCAGCTTCATGAGGATGGTCTGATACGTGTGAATGGCAGATTATGTATTCCCCACGAGAGCGCAGAGCTCAAGGAGCGCATAATGAGAGAGTCTCATTCTTCTACTACTTCTATTCACCCGGAGCTTCAAAAATGTACAAAGACATGAAGCGATACTTTTGGTGGGTTGGCATGAAGAACGACGTCTTGAACTTCGTTATCAGATGCCTCACCTGTCAGAAAATAAAATTTGAACACCGAAAAATGGAGGCACAGTGCAGCCAATGCCTATCCCAGAGTGGAAATTCTATGATCTATCAATGGATTTGTAGTTGGACTGCCACCGGCCAGAGGAGGATTGAATATGATATGGGTAATTGTTGATCGACTTACTAAGGTAGCACGATTCATTCCAATGAGGGACTCATGGAAGGCGTCGAAACTAGCCGAACTTTTTGATAAGGAGATTTTAAGACACCATGGAGTGCCAAAGACAATAGTGTCGGATATAGACACGAGATTCCTTTCGAAATTGGAGGGCTTCACGAGAAGGGATAGGCACCGAGCTGAAGCTTAGCACTGCTTTCCACCCGCAGACCGATGGCCAGACAGAGAGAACCATCCAAACCCTAGAGGACATGCTTAGAGCATGTGCATTGGACTTCCAGGGCAGTTGGTTGGATAAGTTACACCTCGTCGAGTTTGCATATAATAACAGTTATCACGCCTCAATCAAGATGCCACCTTTTCAGGTGTTATATGGTAGACCTTGCCGTACACCGTTGTGCTGGGACGAGTCCAGTGAAGCTTTTATTATAGGCCCAGACTATTTGCAGCAGGTTCAGGCAGAAGTTCAGCAGATCAGAAAGAATATAAAGGCCGCATAGGATAGACAAAAAGCATATGCAATAACAGACGTCGAGACCTGGAGTTCGCCGTGGGCGACCAGGTGTTCTTGCGAGTGTCACCGATGAAAGGAATTTTCAGGTTTGGACAAAAAGGAAAGTTGAGCCCGAAGTTTGTAGGCCCCTACAGCATTAGGGAGCGTGTGGGCCCAGTTGCTTATCGACTTGATCTACCCTCAGAGTTGGGACGAGTTCATGACATATTCCACGTCTCCCAGCTAAGAAATACATGCCCGATCCCTCACATGTGCTACAGCCGAGAGGCTAGTCTAGAGCCACATTGAGATCAGTGGAGACCCCTCAGAGAAATCTAGACACTAAGACCGAGAGACCCGGAACAAGTCAATTAGACTCGTGAAGGTGTTATGGTCAAACAAGATATAGAGGAAGCCACATGGGAGCTGAAAATAAGATGAGAGATATGTACCCCCATCTTTTCACCGATACTTCGGTTTAGTGTAGGGTACGAGGGCGTACCCTCTTTTAAGGGGGGTAAGCGTGTTTCGTTTTGGATGTTTTTACGTGTGTCACTATGTTGTAATCCTACAACCAATGTGATGGTTGGTAGACTTGGGTGTGAAAATGTTATGTACGTAATGTACGCTTTGTATGAATGAATGTTGTGTGCCATGGTTGCACTCTAGCATGGTGTAGCTCATATGAATGAATATGTGTGCTTTGCTTGCACTTTAGCATGTTTAGCAAATTGCTAACTTATTGCTTGTACGTATACCCCTAAATATTAACGCATAAAATCATGGAATAAAATAACGTACGAACAATTAAATCTAGTACATATATATATGTACGAACACGAAAATAATGTACGTAACGTTACGATATGTGACGTTGTGAATAAGTAGCAATGTCGTCACACAACTTCGTAACAAAATAATAATACTAACAATAATAACATGATATAATGTATAGTCACACAAATATAAAAATAAACATGTTATTGATTTTAAGAAAAAAAGGGGGGAGCAAAGACGCTCCCTGAGTTTCGAACCCGAGACCTCCCGTACTTCCCCCGAGTGCTTAACCGGGTGAGCTGTGCTCAAATTCAACAACTTATGCCACCGAATTGAAACTAGTAGTTCGTTAACTAAGCTAGCTAAACAAAAAGAAGGAGAATCAGACACTCGACGCAGTGCCTCTGAAATATCAATTCCTCCACCACCATGACAGAATCGCTACTTATTTTTTTTCTTCTACCGCCCATACCTCCTGGTCCTGTCCCAGAACAACAAGAAAAGAATTAACTACCCTGAACAAGATACTCACCTCAGGACATTCCCATCCTCAGTGGCACCACGGTCACAGTCAATAGACAACCCGACAGCTCTGCTTATGGCTTCATAGCCCTGTACATCAGAGCCATGTAATGCAAGTTCCCACGCATCAAACCCATGCTAGTTCAAACTCTCACGAAAATTCCATTGGGACTTGCCACCACTAGTGGCTGACCTGACTCCCGCCGATTTCATAAGGCCATAGACCTCCTCCCTCACTCGCCTGCCTTACATTGTTCTGCATGGGCAGGAGCAATCTCCACTCTCTCTAATCCTGATGCACAAGGTAAGCTCTACTGAGTCTCGTTTCCTTTCTGTTTTCCTTGTCCGAGAACCCACTGCTACCTAATCTCCTTGCTCGATTGTTCATGCATGGTTAGAAGTGTAACCAGAGAGCAAAACCCAAAAGAGCAAGTAGCTACGGTCACCTGCTGTTTTCTCCATCCAAGAACCACCTAGGTAATGTCTTAGAAATGTCTGTCACATGTCCATTGCTTCTGCGGTGCTGATGTTGTCTAAAGGCTTACACTTCAACACTCTTGCTCATTTCCATGCTCGAATCCATCATGCAGCCCCTGTAGGTTTTACTCCAAAGAGATCCCTGAGTAGAGCTGCAAAACTCCTTCTGAAACTCAACTAGAAGGTAAGGCTTCAGGGACAAATTCTCCTCTGTTCTGTCATGGTTTCCACTGATCAACCAAGCCTAACATCAAAAGGGTTTTTCCACAGACGTGTTAAGTAACCAAAGTACAAGGAGCCTGGGGACTGCCTGGACCAACGAGAAAACAAAAGAAAGCAACTAGACTAGCACTGGTAAGCCATACTAAATTGATTCTGTTATAAAGGAACAAAAACACAGCAACCTGTTAAGCTCTGTTGACCATTACATCGATTTTCTGTAACATTGCCTGTATATATATATATTGCGTTTTTAGTTATTGAGTGAGAGTAAGAGTAGTACTTACCTAGTAGCCAACACCCCTACTTAATCAGTAACTAAACTAAGTTGAAACAGAAGAAAAAAGGAACAAAAACAGATAACATCTTACAAGAATAATTAAACAGTGTAACAGTCCATATATGTACATCTCAGGTTTCTGTTGTAGCTTCGGTGAGTTGGACCATGTGTGTTAAGTCCTGTCCTTTAAGTGAGATCATGCTTAACCACCAAATTAGTGAGGAAAAAACATGGGAAACTAAGGATCAAATTAAATAACAGAAGAAGCACAACAGAAAAGAAGAAGAAAACCACATCAGTTTCTGGTTTCTTTTTCAGTCTTACATTCTGTCAGTCTCAGTTCCAAGCTATGTGTAACAGAGTTCAGTATATAACTAGAACTGTAGTAACCCACTAAACTACTCGAATTAGTATTGAGAGGAAGTGGAAACCTGATTCAATAACAAACAGAGAATAAAAGAACAGTTATCAGGTTCATAAATTCATTCAGTTTCAGTTTCTGAAATGGTGGGTTTTTCTGTATAACAACTTCTCAAGGGTATAGCCTGTGTTGCTGTGGTTTTGTTTTGGGGTTTTAAACCACTGATTAAGGCTTCTAAGTAATCTGGTAAACCATTCAGGAGAGAATGAGAAGGGAAACAGTAAGAAAGGAAAATGCAGCAGTTCATTTTGTTTCTGTTAATTTCAGTTTTCTGTGTGAAACCTGTTTCTCAGAGGCACTGTCCTTATGTTCTGATGTATTGAGGGTCTAAAACAGCTAGCAAACACTAACTAAGTAAGTACAATAAGAAAGTCGAGATAAAAAAAGGAAGAAGAAGAACAGAAGGAAAACATGCATCAGATTTCTAGGTTCAGGTTTCAGTTTCTTCAAACTCACGCCTCTGTATAACCAGATTTCAGAAAGGCAATAAGGGCTTGTAGTAACTTATTAGTAAAACTACTACATTGCTGTCACCTAGGTCTACCTGTAAATGAATAGAAGAAACTGGAAAGAAACAAGTTAAATGACAGGAAAAGGAATATGCATCGGGTTATCAGTTTTTAGGTTGGTGAAGAGTCTCTGGTTCTGTGTAACAGATTCTTCTGAGGCATTAGAAGTGTAGTGGTGTCTTAGGTATGAGCTAGGAACATCGTTACGGAGGTAAACTAAGTTGGCAAGTCATTTGAGGATTTAAGAATCGGGTAACTGAGGACAAACAGAAAAGGAAAATAAAGAGAAACTTCAGTCTGTCAGTTTAAGTTACAAATTTTTTCCTGTTTCAGTGTCAGTTTGTTAAGTCTGTACAATGTTATTCAGAGGAGTTGTTCATGTGGTTTTGGGATTTGTTTTAAGTCAAAGTCTTGTTAACACATAAACCAAGGAGTAGTTAAGCGGGGGAGGGAAATATAGACAGACATACCAGTGTCTGTTTTCAGTTTTATGCTGTTTTGGAAGTTGTTTTCTGTTCTGTACAGAAGAAGGGGGTGAATGTTATTGGTGACAGTTTCGAGTTTAAAAACAGAAAGGAAACACTTAACTAGTTAAAGTATACGTAGGGGAGAGATTTGAAGGAAATAAATAACATTTAAACAGAAAAGAATCAAGGAGAGGACATGGTCTCATGGGTTTTCATTTTTAGTGTTTCTGATTTCCTGTTTGTATCTGTTCTCTGTCGACTAAATTTCCACAGTGGTTATCAGTGTTGTGCTGGAGTAATTTGAGTCTCAGACTTGACTAACCCATAAGCCTAAGGGTTATAAGTTGGGAGTATTAGAGAAAACATTTAGCACCTCAGGAAAAGGATAACTGTAGGAGAATGCAATAAACCGATTGCCTGTTTTCAGTTCTTCTTTCTTTGATTGCCTTGAGGTAGCTGTTTCTGTGTAGTAATTACAGAGGCTACGTGAGTGTTTTAGGAGTAAAGCTTTTGAGTTTAAACCTAGGCTAACACACATAACTAGTTGGGTAAACACTACAAGAAAGGAACAAACATAAATTAAACTAACTAGAAACAAGAAACTCAATGGAGGCATGGAGTTGGTTGTCTCGGTTTCCAACATTATTGCTAATCTGTATAGCTAGGTTACAGGAGTATTATGAGTGAGATGTTGGTTAATCAATGAACCCAAAACAGACCTAATTCACCTGATTGTGTGGTGAAGAAACGCTTGGGCAGAAAACAAATGGTTAACATACAAAGGAGAGGTTAAGTAAGATTTAAGCTGAAATACCCCAAACTTATTAAACATGGATTAAATATAAATCACATTAACCAAGACCTAAACATGCCTTAAAAGTCAACTGAGCACAACAGTGGTCAACACAAATCAAGATGTTGCACCCTTTGACTGTTAAGGGTAAATAAATACCCAAATGAACTTCTTAGGACCTAAAAATTTGTCCTAAGTATATTAACACATTTACAATCGTTGGACAACACTCCAACACAAAGAACAAGCACTTTCATGCTTCAAGGTCAAAAAGGGCAAAAATGTGCTCTAAGAATACCTTAAAGGTCTAATGACCTCTAAATGATATAAAATTGGATACCATGATCAAATATCATGTAAGGAACACAACAAAAACCGTTGTCAAAGAAACCAAGCTCAGAAACACCTTGAGACACAAAATGTGCACTAAAACTCCTTAAAGCACGTTTTTGTGTAATTGTCTTCTAAATTGGTTTTAATGGGGGCTAAAAGGTTATAAATACCTTTAAATATGATAAAATATCATATTATAACATGTAAGGAGTTTAATTCCAGAAATTTACAAATTTTTACAAATTTAATATTAAAATATTAATAAAACCCTAACAAGGGGCCCGCTTGAGTCAACATTGACTAAGAATGGTCAAGAGGTCAAAGTTTGACCCCTTGGACCACATGAGGTCGACATACACAGGCTGGGGGAGTCAAATTTCGTCACTTACTAGCTTAATAAACAAGACTCCACTTGTTCCCTTAATTAAGGCTTACTTTTTGCCTTTTATTAGTTTATACACTCCACTAGCTCCATTATTTGAATTCTCCAGCTGGAAAAACGTGTGAGGAGCCTCTCCTTTCTTCAATCAGCCGGCTCCTTGCTCCCTCCTTATCCCCTTGATGAGTCACCTTCAATTATTAGACAATAAACTAATCTAAAGCACATTTTCAACCTAATAATACCAATTCTAGTCACTCTCTCTCTCTAGCTGCATTCAATTCGATGAAGCAGCTCCTCCAAGCTCTCCCAAGCTCTCTCAACCGAACTTATTGAGTTGGGGAGGTAGATCTAACTTCTAAGCTTCTAAGGTAATGTTTAAGGCTTGTTTTTGGCTCTTTTTCTTCATCTCTTCACCACCTATGCTTAGATTTCGTGGCTCATCAACTCCTATGGCTTATTCTCAGTGTTCTAAGGTTAGAACAAGAGCTAAACTCGGTTGAAGCAAGATAAGAGACCAAAGTTTCTCAAAATCTCATTTTAAGGTAAAAAACATACCTTAAGCTTCTCTACAAGTCATCCGATTTTCTTCCTCTGATTTTTATGAGTTTATACACTCATAATCTTCATATTTACATGTTCAATCAGTTAGTTAGCCATTTGGAGCAAGGGTGGCCGAGATCCAAAGGAAATACCCTCTTTAAGGCATTTTCCAAGGTAAAACCTAATAACAAGCAGCTTGTTGTTGTCTAGCTATTCCCTAGCCTTATTTTCTTCTCCTTTTCATGTAGATTCAGTTGGTATACCAAGATCTACAAGGAGTAGCTAGATCCAAGCCAAAAACACCATTTTTGGCATCTTAAACAAGGTAAAACTTAGCTATCTTCCAAGCTAATTCACCCACGGTTTTATACCTTGTTCTTGAGAGTGTTTTGATACTCTTTCTCTTCTGGAAAAATAGAGCCGAAGTAGATCTATATCAACTTGAAGATCTAAGGTAAAAATCCATGATTTTCATGACTTAAATTACTTCTTATGGTTAGATCTTGCTTGGAGACTAACTAGGCCTTGTTTTTATGTGAAAACATGTAAGAGAGCTTTGGAGAAATTCTCCTTAAGGTGGCGAATCCAACAAGGATCTACCTAAGTTAAATCAAGGTATAAATCACTTAAACATTAACTTTGCTAAGTTAATATGTTCTTAAACCACTTCTAATTAAATTGCCGTGAGTGAAGGAGAAAAATAAGGTCTTGTTTGACCTTAAAATGTTTAAGGAATGGTTTAATAAATTTTATAACTAATTAAACAAGCATAAATGTCAAATTTAAGACATTATGTGGAAGTTTGGTAAATAAATGAAAATTATATGGGAGGCCAAAATTTATAAGTGTTTTTGGGACATTTATGTGTAATTTATTTTGCAAGCCAATGTTTGTAATAAGGCCATGTATTTTAGGCCATTTTATTTATGCATTTACAAGCTTTTATTTAAGTTTAGTTGTTATTTATAGATTACCGAAAAGAATGAGGGGTTATAGTGTAATTAAATTAAATTTTGGGGCTATAGAATGATAAGGACGAAAATTAGAGTTAAAAAGGTGTTAAAATAAAGTTTATAAGATTTTATAAAGTTTTGGGGTTAAATGGTAATTTTTGAAAAGTATGGGTACAAACCGTGAATAGAGGAAATTAATGGTCAAGGAAATATTAAGGTGGTCAACCTTGACCATATGGTAGGTTTTGACCAAATTAGATAAGTTAGATAACTTATTAAGGTTTTATAATAAGATAAGTATCTTATGGTAATATTTTTATGACATATATGGTGAATATGTTATTACCGAAAATTAAGGGTGTAAAATGGTATTTTAAACACCCATGGGCTATTAGGAATTTTTAGGAATTTATTGGAATGTTTTGGGATTAAAATAAACTATATATGTATAATATATAGTTATTATGTCATTATGACACTTTGGAGAAATATATGTGGTGGTATAGTAAATACCGATTATATATGGGTTAATAAAGGTAATAATAACCCTTGGAGAAATTTGATGATTTTTAGAATAATATAAGAGTGTTTATTAAGATATATGTATAATATAGGTTTTAATGAATTATGAAACTATGTGTATAAATAGGGCCAAATGGCAATTATAGAATAGCACAAGGGCTGTTTCGAAATTTACAAAAAATAACCATAGGTTATACCCTTTTTATAAGTTAGAAATGTATATTAAATGGAATATATAACATGGTATAAATTAAGGGGTGATTTTGTAGATAAAGGAAACTATGGTTTATGAAAAAGAATATGGTTTTGATATGGTGCCCATGCGGCAATAATAAATAGTTTGGTATAGAAACCATAGGTTATTAATTAAAGGAAATAAGAATATCATGTCAAATGATATTAGCATATGGAATAGCATTACATAATGTTATGTGGTCAAATAGAATTTAAATAAATTCAAGGGCTTTACCGAATTGATAAAGTTTGGAAAATGAATTTTAGACTAAGGTCTATAATGTTATAACACAATATATGGTTTGGGTGGAATTAATGTGAGTAAGGATATTCACATCAAAGAATGTGACAAACTATAAATAAATGGGATTTATAAACTAAGGTGTTTATGGAATAAACCTTAGGAGTTGTAATTATACAACATAAAATGTTACATAATATTAGGATAATAATCTTAATATGAGTTGTATAATATAATACAACTAATGGGAATATCATCTAATAAAAGATGATAAAATGTAACATAAAATATAAGAGTTTATGAAACTCATGAGAATTACCTACGTGGTAAAAACATATACATACACAAGAATAATGTATATAAGGTGGATATATATATATTGGTTGAAAACCATATGATTTAATGGTGGTGGTTATTTGAAAAAAAATATATAGTTACGAACTATAAGTTATGAATTTTAGAATGCAATATAATATAAGAATGCATGCATACATGCAACTATAGGTTACGTACCTAAACTAGATGTGGATAAGATTAAAAGAAATATAAGGAATTAAACTTAACAGTTGAATGTTTTGACGTACGCGTTTTAAGTAACAAAGCCGACTGTTTTAGAGAAACCTGTAACAAACAACTGTAGAAAACAGGGGTGAACTGTCGGGGTTACTTATTTCGGAAATACCGGATGTAGTTAGTCATGGAGACTGACTTATAGTTTAATACCGTTTAGATTATACTTCTGACAAGGACGCTTGACAAGCTAGCGGACTACACGGAGCATAGGATCTTGCTGATTCATACTCCACCGTAATATGATCAGGGTGAACGGTATGTAAAGGGTTTGATCCGAGTTGTCCTAAGGTTGCTCCTTGGGCTCGGATTTGGTTGATATAACTTGTATGTTGTTATGTGTCTCTGATCGTCTCTGAGGGCTTCCTCAGTTCAGACTTCTGTGTGATCTGTGATAAGATTGTTTGTCTGAATGTGATAATTAATATGCATGAATTGTATATTTATAGCTGCTTATTATTTACTGTTGTTGAGTTAACAGTATTGGTTCCTATATGAACCTACATAAAACGAACTAGCGGCTATGGTGCTATCTTATATGAAATATAAGGAACGTCAGAATAACGTTGTAGCACTAGATAATAAGATATACATATTATCTGAGACTTTTATACGGAGCATTGGCCTTTCTATACGCCGCTCTCGTATCTAACACTGGATCCCGAGTTTACAGACTCCGGATTGGACTAATGACCTTAGTCTGCTGTGTTAGAAAATTTGGTAATGCGATGCGATGGTATAATTAATTAATTAATGGAATGGAAGTAAAGCCAAGAGGATGTGGCTCTTGGTGCGCGCTGTGATCACAAAAACGATACCAGGATGTCCGCGTACGGGTCCGTAAGTATCAAGAAAATTTCCCGTGAGCTAGAATGGCTCGTTGGTCGGAGACTCTACCGTTGGAGTGGCTACTGCCGTGGGTGACCCGCCATAATATATGGGTAACTAGAGACATGTCGTTTTAACGAGACATTGTCACTAGGTATAACTGAACAACTAAAACAATTGAGACTTATACAGTGGCGAACAATATTGGTTTCTATACCATGGACGAGACTTAATACTTGTTTATTATTCTCGTTGTTTTCGCTTTGTTGTTCATTGGTTATACTTGTGGTTATTTTATTGTGTGTTGATGGTTGGATGGAGCCTACAGGCTAAGGTAAATTAAATATGGAAACTGTACGCTACGGCGAATGTACATTGTACATTATATTGTTATTACTCGATACATTCGATATATGAATGTTGTATGGAATATTAAATGAATTTGGATATTTGGATGGATGGTTGAATGTTTATGGATATTTGGATGGATGGTTAAATTTATTATGCATGTATTACAGTATTGAATATATCTGTAAAACGGTAAAGCATGAAACCAATCTAACAACAAGATGGTTAAAATGACAAGTGACCATTAGGGTCCAGGCCCGGCATACACAGCGTCTATCGCTGATACTACACTCATGCAGGTTGTTGATTATCGCCGGAGCTGAAGTGCGGGAACAGGGTAATTAGAGTTTACTTTAATTACCGCACATGGAGTTTGGTTGTTTTAGCAATGAAGATGGTGAATGGTATTATGGTAAGGTTATGTACATTCAGTTTGGGTAGACGCTCACTTGTCGCTGTTTATGATTTATGGACTTAGAAGGATGTATAGGAGTTTTCTCGTTATCACGGCGGTTAGTAGTTTGTATATGTTGGAAGTTGGATGTAGTTTGGCTTCGTTACTCGCGTGGGCGAGTAATGGCCGGTGACACCCGAGTGAGCTTTATGATTGTTATTTATTTTCCGCTGCGAGACGTTTTACTTATTGCTACGTGAGAGATTATATCGTGTTTATGGAGAGGGGTGTTACATAAGCACTAAACTTATGTTGCGGTTTCATGAACCTTGGAACTTCTGTATAAATAAATTTAGGGGTATTTTATGATCTATATTATCATTACACAAGAGTTAAAATATTGCTCACCTATTTATCTAAGGAGAGAATACACATTAGATATGTTAAACCTATACTATATAAACTTGTTACATAATTACCTCTTAAAACGCCCTAAAACATTAACTAAGGACGAAGGGCTTAGTTAACATGTAAATAAAGATATGAATATTCTAGGAGTATGTTAAGCCTAGAATTAATGCACGTGAAGTTCTAAGAGTCAATATAAACTAAACATGTAACAACATACCTAAGGAATAACATACGATAAAAGTGTCGTCGCATAAAATAATAAACTGACACATTGTTTTAATTAACGCTAGGGCCGTAGCGAGCTCCGACCGGGACTTCGAGTATAAGACAACTCGTGCTTTCGATTAAGGTATGGACATGTGTGGTTCGTATGTTGCCGTGTTACACGGCTTGTGTGCTGTGTGCTCTGTGTGAAAGGACCTTAAGATCAAAGCATGAAATTGGTTTTCTTGCTTATCATGTTGTATGATTTTATATCATTGTTGTATATCATTGCGCGCACACAGTAGTTTAGTCCCTTCGCGTTTATGGAAGTTGAGATGAAACACTGAGAACTATGAAAAACAAAGAAATGCTTTAAAGGGGAACTCCTCCCTAACTATGGAGGACGTACCATGACACCCACTATGGTGTCTACTCATTAATAATAATGGAGAGCGAATCTCAATTGGTGGGACATGAGGATAACCCGGGAAGACGACATCTCGGGCCGCGCGGTATGGAATATTCGGGAGTTGGTATCTGCATCAGATCCTTCACCCTTCTATGTGGAGCACATCCGGAGTCTAGAGGCGACTCCGCTTTTCCCGGCGCATGACGTCGGGAATGGGGGAGTGACAACTGGTGGAGCTTATCCTGGAGTCAAGAGCGACTCCGCTTTCTCGACGCATGACGTCGGGAATGGGGGACTAGCTATGGAGAAGACGTCCTCCAACGTGCGATAACAGAAGAACACACAATTAATCCATGAGAAGCAGAGAAAGATGGGCACCCATACTATATGGTCACGGGAAGCAATCTACATCCCCAGACCTGGTGCAAGAAAGAGAAAGAGAAGTACACATGATGGAAACAAAGAGAAAGAGACGAAAACACTCAACATTGAATGATCCCACTGTGTGGATCATCCTTATTCAATTCTACGAAAAACTCTACTTGTTTTGCATGCTTGAGATGCTTGGTGTTATCTTTATGCCAACATGTGTGAGTTGCCTTGTTGATGTTGTATGCTATGTGTTATTGCTTTTCTATTGCATGAAATGGACTTAATCATATTCGACCAAGTAGTCGGGTAGCCCGGTAACATGCGGGCTTCACACGTTCATACTCAGCATAGTTTTGCTGAGTCCTTTATTTTTACAGGTATGAAGCGGGAGGCAGACGGGAGTAGGCAGGGTGACTACCATGGGGGTAGTCTATAGGGGCAGGACTTTTTAGTAGTATGTTGTTAATGTATGGGTTATGACTTTGTTGTACTTTCGGATCATGTTGTTGAACTAAGAAACTTATGTTTTAGATTCTCGGTACTTGGTTTGTAATTCCAGTTGTACTTGGATTTGATTGTGGTTTAATCCAGTCATTCGGACCGCATCTTAGTATTGATGTTGTTGATGTGTCAACCACGTGGGTGGTTGGCGCCTGTGACACCCGAGCAGAAGATGTGAATCCGCTGTTTTGTCTTTTCGTCATCTCGTGGGTTATCCGGGGTGTACAGGAAAGTGGTATCAAACGTACTGATGAATGGAAAAAGAATACGAATAGGAAAACATTTCATTAGTTATAATAATAATCTAAATGAGATGTTTTATGGGTGTAAATTATAACACTCTCAGTCAATCCTATTCTAGTCATCCTATTTAGGACTTTGACCAGACGTTGACCGGGAAAAAACAAGTACAGTCTACGGTGAACGGTGGGATTCTTGCAGCCTGCTTGCTACCGAATTATACCGGCTTGTGTGCTATCTGTTGTTTGAAATAACGACCAAGATATGTTGTAAAATGTTGTATTACTCTTGTGCACTGTTGTGTTACTTTATGTGTGTGGTGCTACTAACTGTAACGTGTATGTTCCACGCATACAACACTACATTACCAGTGGATTAAATACCTGCGTTTACTATACCGAGAACTTGTACTCAAGTTTCTCACTAACTTCACTTAATAACAAATGTCGTTATCCTAAACGTGATAACTGACAATACACATTGTGTTCTTGCTTAACGTCCTTGAGTGACATCTAATAAATTCTATACTACGAGAAGCGAGGAGCCCAGTTGTATCTGGCCATGCATGCTACAGGAGCTGTACCTGCCTCAGGTCATCTTCATTCAATTTACGTCGCGACGGGAGTTTTTGGGTGCACTATGTCCACTCACCGGGACCATACCAGAACATTTCAAGTTAAGAGGAAGACTTCACTTCTCTCGAGGGTACGATACCCACCTCTGTTAGTGCAGGAGTTAACTATGTTATCTTCTGAGGGAATTATTACCCACCTACCTTGTACGAGAGTCCCATCTCGTCAAGGGTTTATCATACCCGACCAATCTACTCCATGAAGATGGAGTTTAACGAGGTCACTATACCTCCACTGCTGTGAGGTACTCTTATATACATGTTAGTCCCATTGTGAGGATCTGACTACTAGTGAACAATTACAGGACCTCTAACTTGACCTTCTGAAGTCTTGTTCCGTGTGACATTACTATCCTTGTATGGATGTTTATTGTGATTATATTATACTGTGTGTTTACAGTTTTACAAAAAAAAATGATCTGCATGTATTCGACAAAGTAGTTGGTGTGTGGCCCAGTAGCTTGTGGTGTTGCACTCTTACACCGGCAAATTATTTTGCTGAGCCGTTTCATGGTTAACCATTCCAGGTACATGAAGAAAGAAGAGATTACCCGACCGAGTGTAGTGTGTGGGGTAGAATTAAGACAGGGGAATTTACTACCGGTATCATTTTACAGTACTGTACTTTTATTATGACTTTTGTTGTTTTTAAGAGGTTTGTATTCAGCGCTCAGACTGTATCATTTGTAAGTTGTATTGGAGTTAGCCTTGTTAGTCACATGGGTGATTAGCGGCGTTGTAGCATCACCCTTTATGTATTTATTCCGCTGCATTTCCAGTTGAAGTTAGGAGCTATCATCGTTCAGGTTATGGAGTTTCGGGTTGGGGTGTACAAAAATTGGTATCAGAGTGTAGTAGTTACGCTCTGAAATGAGTACAACCAAAATTAGCCCTGGGATACAGGGTGTGTGATAGAATAGTGAGGAGTAGAAAGTTAGTGTTTAACGTGGGCCCGGAAAGGGCCGTTAACAACTGTTCAAACTTACAGTAACTACAAACTATGACCTGCCTAAATACCGAGCAGAGGTCATGAGAAAAGGAATACATTAATTAACACTAAATATTAGAGGTGGGGCGGCTGAATTGGTGAAGGGTTTGTTGAAGGACCGTATGACGCCAACTGTCATCCCCACGGGAAGCGGACGCCGATAAACAGGTGACGCATACCGATGATAACAGAAAGTAGGCTGACAATACCGCCAAGTATATAGTGATGAGGGAGTAAAAAATATATCTCAATGGACATACACTGCATGATGATCCACCTGCATGGCACACTTGCTACAACAAGTGCTGCTCCAGTAAACCAATAAAGGAGAATGAAGACCGACACGGAAAGAGAAACACTGAATTTTATGGGATACCCAGGCACTGAGCTTGCTGCCCAGTGCGGGACTGAAAATCTTACAATTCCTTACTAACTTCGCGAGAAGATCGTGCGAAACCTTGAAATATGACTACCAGTGTAGTCCTGCAAAAATAACCAATGACAATATCAAGAAAAGCAGAACAAAATCACACTATATATAACTAAACATCCAACATAAATAAACACGGGATGTAATACCTGCTCAAATACCAAGGGTCTCAGCTAGTATCATTACAGTGACAATGCTGGACTCCTAATAAACAGTGAGAAGAGAACAAACTTTGAATCATATATTCTGAAGTCAGAAAACTACCAAAATAGTGATACTAAATGCTATATACAAATACATATAATTGGGAGATTATAAATCTAAAACTTTTGAGGAGTATTGATATATTTCAAGGGATAAGTATCATAAAATATACCTACCCTATTTTGAGGCACATGTCCTACACTATCCTCATGGATTTATACTAGCATATGTCTTCTATGACAGCTCAATTTGCGAATGCAAGTAAGGAGCGCATGAAATCAAATAAAGTTAACTCCCAATGTAATATAAATTTTGATATGAACATAGTGCCGAATAACTCTCCTTGACACTAGCAATGGAGACAGTGTAAGCTATATTAAGAGTTTGAATTCAGATATACACTAAAGGTGAGACAAAGTTAAACTTAAAAGTGGGAAAACATACCCCTTGGTTTATAACAAGTGTTTTTTTTACACGTGAACTTTCCTAACACTATATACCAATCTCTATGGTTTTTAAATCCTTTACTTAATACAGCTAAACGGCCTGTTTTTGGAAGCCATTGAGTTGTGGAATAACCACATTTATAAGAGGTAGAAACAAACAGTAAGCTTTGATTTTCTTGTTACCAAACCGTAGGATTTAAACTGGAAACCCTTAGTTCGAAATAGAACTAATATTCGGGATACTTAACCTAGGTTGAACATATGGTTCACCTGATTCATGGAGCTTAAATGGAATAAGAAAAGCCAAGCTTTAAGGCGGAGGAAATAATACTTGTGAAACCATAATTATAGATCGAGTTATAAAAACTTTTCCTTGGAGTCTTCTCCCAAATTTAGAAATAATTATGACTGACTTTGTTCCAAGCGATGATAACCAAATTGTAGGCAATAAACAAGCCTTGATAAGTTAAATACTAGAAAGGCCTTTTTTTAAGAAAAGAGTGTATTCTGAGGTATCCAAGTCCATGTGTAACACCCCAACCCGAAACTCCATAACCTGAACGATGATAGCTCCCAACTTCAACTGGAAATGCAGCGGAATAAATACATAAAACGGGTGGTGCTACAACACCGCTAGTCACCCATGTGACTAACAAGACTAACTCCAATACAACTTACAAATGATACAGTCTGAGCGCTGAATACAAAACCTCTTAAAACAACTAAAGTAAAAATAAAGTACAGTACTGTAAAATGATACCGGTAGTAATAATCCCCTGTCTTAATTCTACCCCACCTACACTCGGTCGGGTAATCTCTTCTTTCTTCATGTACCTGGAAATGGTTAGCCATGAAACGGCTCAGCAAAATAATTTGCCGGTATGAGAGCGTGCAGCCCACAAGCTACTGGGCCACACCAACTACTTTGTCGAATACATGCAGATCATTTTTTTTGTAAAGCTGTAAACACACAACATAATATAATCATAATAAACATCCATACAAGGATAATAATGTCACACAGAACAAGACTTCAGAAGGTCAAGTTAGGTGTCCTGTAATTGTTTACTAGTAGTCAGATCCTCACAATGGGACTAACATGTATATAAGAGTACCTCACAGCAGTAGAGGTATAGTGACCTCGTTAAACTCCATCTTCGTAGAGTAAATTGGTCGGGTATGATAAACCCTTAGACGAGATGGGACTCTCGTACAAGTAGGTGGGTAATAATTCCCTCAGAAGATAACGTAGTTAACTCCTGCACTAACAGAGGTGGGTATCGTACCCTCAAGAGAAGTGAAGTCTTCCTCTTAACTTGAAATGTTCCGGTACGGTCCCGATGAGTGGACATAGAGTGTACCAAAACTCCCGTGGCGACGTAAATTGAATGGAGACGACCTGTGACAGGTACAACTCCTATAGCATGCATGGCCAGATACAAATGGGCTCCTCGCTTCTCGTAGTATAGAATTTAATAAATGTCACTCAAGGACGTTAAATAAGAACACAATGTGTATTGTCAGTTATCACGTTTAGGATAACGACGTTTGTTATAAAGTGAAGTTAGTGAGAAATTTGAGTACAAGTTCTCGGTATAGTAAAACGCAGGTATTTAATCCACTGGTAATGTAGTGTTTTATGTGTGGAACATACACGTTACAGTTAGTAGCATCACGCACATAAAGTAACACAACAGTGCACAAGAGTAATACAACATTTTACAACAATTATCTTGGTCGTTATTTCAAACAACAGATAGCACACAAGCCGGTATAATCCGGTAGCAAGCAGGCTGTAAGAATCCCATACCGTTCACCGTAGACTGTACTTGTTTAGTTCCCGGTCAACGTCTGGTCAAACAATGTCCTAGAATAGGATTAACTGAGAGTGTTAATTTATGTTACCCTCTTATAATAACTTTATTTGTTCATGAAACGATTTTATATTCGTTATCTCATGTGAGGTTTATTTCTTTGTACTTAGGTAGTTTCTTTAACCTCTTAACCATATTAATAATTAAGGTATTTTTACATTTCCAAATCATGTATTCTTAATTTATAAAACTTATATGGTGTGGTAATTTCTTTTAATTACCTTATGATTTAATGTATAACTTATTTGTTATTTCTTTTGATTTATTTTAAAATCCTTTAATGTATATAACTATATTCATGTACCATTTATGTTACATGTTTTACAATTGTCTTAATGACATATCAACTTCATAATTTCCCCAAAATATTTATATGTCACACATGGACATAATATTCTTATAATTTTTGTTATTCTCCACTTAACCATAAATAATATTTATTGGTTACAATTAAATTCCTTATAACTATATAACCCATAGTTTTAATTCCATAATCCCTCATATTCTTTACTTGAAAATCTTAACTGTATAAGTTTTATACACATGTATTATTTATGATACTTATACATAATTGTCTAAAGGACATAACTACTTAATAAATTCTCAAATTATATTCACATGTCACACATGGGCATATTTTTCCCATATCTTTTATTAATTACAAACTAACCCCAAATAATATTATTTCTTTTACAAGTAAATTACTTGTACTTGTATATCGTATAGTTTTAATTTCATAAATCCTTAAATCATAATTTCCTTTTCTAAATTTCCTAAATATCCATATAGGACCTACAATATTTTTAATCCCATAAATACATCATACTTTTCGGTTATTATATTATAACCTCATTTATTTCATAAACTTTACATTATACTCCAAAATACATTATATTACATAGTTTCATTTCCTTAATTAATTAATTCACTAAACCTATAAATTCGGTAAATTATTTAACACTTTTTATAATTTTATAAACCACATTAGCCATACATTATACACTATTTTCGGCTTTGGCATATATTCTTTAACTATTTTTAACAAACTTAATATATATTTTTTCTTATAAACTATAGTTTTAAAATTATGATGCGCCCAAAATTTGGATTTATATATTTAAATATTTAAACATCATAATCACCCCAACTTAAAAAAAATATTTCATGTCATAAATCATTTTAAACAAGGTTTTCGGTCAACACTTTGACCTAAGTCTAATTTCATACTTAATACATTAATATACCCATAAACTTACATGATTCTCGGTTTATACCAATCTTTCCAAAAATTACAAAATAGCTCCAAAACTTTATAAATTATTATTTTAACTACTAAACACTTATTTAATTCAACCAAAATTCATAATATTAATTCTCACACTATATTATATCATAATTATGCCATGGACACACTTTATTCTCGGTAATTACATATCTTACCCCATACTTCCTAAAAATTATATTTTTACCACATAACTTATTAAACTAGTCATTTAAACACTAGTAATTATTTTTAACTTACCCAAAATTCATAGTATGTACTTATATACATATATAGCTCATTAAAAACTATTCTTAACCATTTGAATTCGGCAATAATATTATATCACCATATAGTTTCTAAACTTGATTTATAACTTATAATAATTATACAAAAATACATATGAGTTATATAACTCATGTAAAAATTATTGTAATGCCTTGGATTGATTTTTAGCTCAAAAAGGAGCATATCTTCCCTAGACAATTCGGTATGAATATTTATTTAACCTAGGTAACTTTTGTAGCACTAATGCCTTAGTATTTTAGGGGGTCATTTGACCATTAACTAAGGGAGAAAGAGCTAAGGCATTGTTTGGCACTATTTAAGTACTATTCACAATTAGTGTCCAATTTGTGATTTTTTTGTAAATTATTTGAATTAGGCTTCCTAAGGTGATAATAAGTAGTACACAAGTTGATTAAGGTGTATACTTGGTCATTTAGCCACTCAAAACTCATTTCTAAGACAATTTTTCAAAAATGCGCTTTAAGGAGTCTTAAAGCACAATTTGCGTTTTAACGTGTTTTTGAGCTTGGTTTCCTATGGTAATTGTTTTAACATGTTCTTTTGCATGTTAACAAGGTCTAGGAATGCCCTTTGGGTCCTAATCAAGGTTATACAAATTCTTGAGAAAGTATTTGCATAAATTGCCTTTATGTCGTATTCTTGTGTTTTCTATGGTTTAACTTGTTTACCAATTTCTCTAAGGCATGTTTTAGTCTTATTACATCATAAATTGATGTTTAATTACCATAGATAGGTTTGGGGTATTTCAGTCCCCCTAATAGCTGCCTGACCAGCAAGCAGTTGTGTAATATATGCTTCTACCTCATTGGTTACCCTTTCAAGTCTGGTCAATCTTGATATCACAGTCAGCATAGAATGCTCCACAAGAATGTTATTCTATTCAGCAGTATTGATGGTCTATTTACTATGTCCCACAATACAAAGAAGTCACACTTATTTACTGTGCGGTAGCTTGAGTTGGCAGTCAGTCAGCAATCCAGTCAGCTGCTGACTGGATTATTTTTTATTAAATTAACTTTAAATATTGTACCGTATAAAATATAAGTCCAAAATGTAAAAAAAATTATACCATTGTTCTTTTAAATTCATGCTCTTCAAAACAAGATCAGACATGGATATTTTGAGAACTTTAAAATTTATATTAATTACATGTATATATCCATATATATCAATAAGACTTATGATTCATAACATCATTTTAGTGTATCATAATATCACTTTTAATGAATCATAATACCAAAATTAATGAATCATATCTTCATTTTAGTGTATCATCGCAAACATATAAGAATAAAAAAATTTACACAATAATACAGCACAAAATAATATTTGATATTTATGAAAAATATGCGATTCACCATATAAGGTTTAAAATACACCATACAACAATGATAATACACTACAAAACAATAATGATTTTTATCGGTTCCGAGGTTTTTATCTAAGTCACCACTTATTAGTTAATGAATCATAATATCAATTTTAATGAATCATAATATCAAAATTAGTGAATCATATCTTCATTTTAGTGTATCATCGTAAACATATAAAAATAAAAATTTTAAACACAATACAATATTAAACAATATTGATATGTATGAAAAATACATGATTCACCATATAAGGTATAAAATACATTATACAACAACAATAATCCACTACAAAACGATAATGATTTTTATTAGTTTCGGTATTCGTAATCTAATTCACCACTTATTAATTAATGAATGATAATATCAATTTTAATGAATCATAATACTCCCTCCGTTCAACAATATCTGTCATTTTAGAAACTTGCACACTTATTAAGAAAAGTAGAAAAATGACCCATATGCCCCTATTTTTACTTTTCCATCTAGATAATAATTACTTTTGTGTTGAATAGTAGGGTTAAAAATGGAAAAAAGTGTGCCAAAAAGCTAGAATGACAGATATTTTTGAACAAAACTCACTTCCTAAAACGACAGTTATTAATTAACGGAGTATCAAAATTCATTAATGATATTATCATTTTAGTATATCATCGTACACATGTAAAAATATATTTTTTAAAAGTTGTCAAAACATATCCATGACTGGTCTTGTTTTGAAGAGCTTAAATTTAGATGAACAATGATATAATTTTTCTATTTTTGATTTATATATTAAAATTACAATAATTTAAAGTTAATATAGTAAAAAGCAATCCAATCAGCAAAACTAATACAGTCAACAACTGACTAACCTGCCAAACCGATACTGTACAAAACTTGGTGCGACCATCCCGTTTCTTCGAATTTGCGCAAAACAAAAACATCAAATGATACGAACAGAAAAAAACATCAAATGATACGAACAGAAAAAAAACATCAAATGAAACTTTAGTTTATTATTATCATCAGTTGCTGGAAACCATCATAGAAGCAAACGTACAATATAGGACATATCCCCTGGCACCATCGCACCTCTAGCACATGAATTATCATATACAATAAGATTCTACTCAAGACTCGTGCATGTGCCGCTTGATAATGCAGATCACGTACGTATCTGTTATTATCTCACGACTCCAGCGCAGATTAACAAAAATATATTTTAGCAACTTAAACAGACATTACATTACAATGCACCGATACATCTATCAGGTCATCATCATCCCAGTTAGGAACCCCAGTTATTCCACTTGCTCGGCGCCTCAGCTGCGAAGTGCCATGGAGAGCAATGTACTCAAGTCTATAACACATGGAACATACTTCATGCAATGAGAAGAGAACAAAGTGATATTTGGATTTTGTATTTGTAGCTTTCGAATTTTCAGAAAACGTTCAAGTGTGTAGGTTGGCTCCACATCTTTCATTGCAAATCGCCAACCAAAAGGAATTTGAAGCATTAAGTTCAGAACACACACCTTACAAAAAAAAAATTACACGAGATTTAACGAAACACATACCAACAAATTGTATGTAGCAATTTGCAAGCTACCGCTTGAACACCTGCGATTCTCCCCATCGTCAGCTTGTAAGTTTCTTAGCTTCATTTCACATTTCTTGATGATATTTGAATAAAAAGGCCAGTGCAAACTTGACTTCGTGATAGGCCTTTGACCCAATGGATTCTCTTTAACAAATTTCTGCACGTTATCAGCTAATGCTAACTTCTCAAGATACACTCGTAACTGGCCATCATGTCCTGACAAAAAACAGCCAAACTAAACTTATTTGCCAAGTCTGAATAATTGCACAAACAAACCCTAGAAGCGCAAGGTTAAGTAAAAGACACCACTAAACATCAACATTGTAATTTGATGTTTTCAATCATAAGTCATTTAGATGAAAAAAAACTCACCTAGAGACTTATCCTTTATATCCTTGTACTCATACGGATAGGGAAAAATGGCAGTGTAAGGCTACAAAGAAAGAAATAAAACCAGGAGGTTAAAAAAATGAGATAAATAACCAGCCCTATAAAAAAACGTCAGCTCAATTAGTATAAACAATATACATACAGGGTTGCACAATGCCTTGTAAGGAGAATCATCCAACAATAATGTGTTTGACTCATTATAATCACCCTTTTCCCAAGGGAGGTCTGCCTCCTTTATATCCCATAACTTCCTGATTTCCTTCAGCACGAGGGTTTCTTTTTGTTCCCTATAGTCATATACCCCGTTTCAGTGCAATGATGTTTTTTTTTTGAAAGAATGGATATATATATAAAATAAGAGGAACATGTAACGTTAGATACATAGGGGCCCTATGTATCTGATAAGAAGAAAGGAGACATCACTTACAGGGGAGGAGGATAAAGCCTCCCTAGTAGCGAAACAAAAGCAGCATAGACCTATACAAAGGCTACCCCAGCTAGGGGACAAAATAGCGTAAAGCTGATCAAATAAAAAAGACAATACAACAAAGTTAAATAAAAGGATGCTCCTAGGTGCAGAGCGCCCTATCAAGCCAGTCGAAGTCGGCGCTGGAATTGTTCATCTTCGTCCAAATGGTGGCTTTTGTTGCCACTTTGATGTCCGCAATAATGAGTTTGGGCTCTCTGGATTGGTTGGCCATGGCTCGCTTGCACCTTTCTATCCATATATGGTATACAACGTTGGCTATTGCCGCTCGTTTCACCAGATCAACCGGACGACGCCTCTTGCAATAGCGAATGATCCATGATGCGCAGCTACGAAGACTCCTCCGGTTGGTAGGGATCCCCAGCAGTCACAGATCGTCCACCAGACCCTATAAGAGTACCTGCATTGAAAAAAAAGATGGTTGCTTGTCTCTGGAGCACGCTCACAGAGCCAGCATCTGTTAGCAATACATATGCCCCATGATTGGAGCTTATCACAAGTTTTTAGTCTTCCTTTTAGAGCAACCCACAAAATGAATTTGGCTTTAGGGATAGCCCAGTTTTCCCAACAGACTTTGTACCATTGGAAGGTCTGGTGAGGGGTGGAAATGTCCTTATAGAAGGAGCTAACCCTAGGTCGAAGGGGGTAGGAGTTGAAAAGAAAGATGGCATCCTCAGGCGAGCCACACTGCTTCATCCACCAATCCCTGGCATGAAGGATAGTTTTCCATGTCCAAGGGTCATTACTTTTAGCCTTAACCGACCAGATGCTGCTAGGAGGGGGTAAGAAGAGCTTGTGGATCCATTGAATCCAAAGACGCTCCGTGTCGTGAGCGATGGCTGAGATGTTCTTGAGAATGAAGCACATATTCCAATTATGGATATCCTTCAGCCAGCCCCCCATTTTTTGGTATTTGTGATGGCCTTCCAGGCCACTGGTGGGGTGGCCTTATTGTCAGCCTCCCCCGACCAAAGGAACGACCGAAAGCAACTAGTAACTCTTTTGATGACGTTTTAGGAATGGTGATGCATGAGGCCCAGAAACCCACAACGCCAAAAAGAGTACTCTGGATGAGAGAGAGCCTGCCTGCAAAGAGAGGGATTTACTTCCCCAAGAGGTTATAATTTTACGGATACTGTCAGTAAGGGGGTAAAGTCCCGCTTTGGGCTTCCTAGCAGTGATAGGGATGCCAAGATAGCGGAATGGAAATGAGCCCAGTTTAAATCCCGTGAGGTGCACAAGTGCATCCATAGTGGTAGGGTTAACCCCTCATAGAAATATGTCAGATTTGGAAGGGTTAAGCATGAGACTAGAGGCTTCAGAGAAGAGATTAACCTTATTGAGCATGGACGTTATGGAGTTGTGGTCACCTCTACAGAACAAGAGGGCATCATCAGCAAAGAAGAGGTGGGTGATCCGGAGCTGCTTGCAAGATGGGTGATAGCTGAAATTAGGGGTGGTAAGGAGTTGGTCGAGCAGCCGGGAAAGCATGTCCATAATAAGCGCAAAGAGGTAGGGGAGAGAGGATCGCCTTGGCGCAGCCCTCTTTCCCCTTTGAAAAATGCTGATGGAGACCCATTTATGTTGATCGAGAACGATGTGGAGGTGACACATTGAATGATCCAGTTACTAAATTCGGGGGGGAAGTTTAGGAGGAGAGAGTGTCCTGGAGGAATTTCCAGTCAACAGTGTCAAAAGCCTTCCTGATGTCCATTTTCATAGTACACCGAGGAGAAATGTTGACTCTTTGGTATTTTTTCATAAGGCACGAGCAGAGCTGGATGTTGTCTGAGATAAGACGCCCTTTAATAAAGGCTCCTTGGCAGGGGTTCACCAGAGAGGGGAGGACGCTCTTGAGCCTTTCAGCCACTATTTTACTAATGATTTTATACAACGTATTGCAACAGGATATGGGCTTATAATCCCCGGGGAAGAGGCATTATCAGTTTTGGGAATAAGGGTGATAAGGGTGGCATTGATTTCTTTAAGAAGCCTACCGCTATGGAAGAAACTTTTAATGGCTTCACAAATGTCCTCCCCAATGATGTCCCAGGCAGCTTTGAAGAATTTAGCCGAGTAGCCGTCCGGGCCAGGGGCTTTGTCGTCCCCTATTGAGAAAAGGGCTGATCTAATGTCACTACTCTCAACGGGCTTGGTTAAGAGGGTCCATGAAGAGCGGTCAAGCGTTCTGACATTTTCCAAGTTAAGATCCGCCAAAGAGCGCTTGAGTGGTGTCCTAGAGCCTAAAGTGACGGAAGTGGCTAACCAGGCAGTTTTCAATGTCGGAAGGGGACTGGAGGGTCTCCCCCCGATCATTGGTAATGGAAGCAATGGAGTTTTTTATTCCTCCTGGCCTTTATGGCTCTGTGAAAATAGGAAGTATTAGAGTCCGCCCATTTTGCCAAAACGGGTTTTCGAGAGCTGCCGAAGGAAAAGAATCTCCTGGGAGTCCCTAAACCTAAGGTATGTGCCTAATCTTTTTTTTTTCCTGAGAGATAAGCGTTGGATTCCAAGGGTCGAGGTCCAGGCGTCTCTGGATGTCACTAAGATGATCCCTAATTCTATTGCCTTTGTCCCCAAGAGACCCAAATTCAGATTTATGAAGGTTAATGAGCCCTAATCTGAGATGTTTAAGCCTTTGGACGATCGTGAAAAGACGGCTCCCACTAAGGGCAAGATCCCATGCGTCACGAACAAGGGGGAGAAAGGAGGGGTCATTAGTCCATAGGTTGAGGAACTTAAAGCTTCTCTTACGAAGTGACGGAGCTGGGAGGGAGATCACCATGGGGCTATGATCTGACACCAGGGGAGGAAGAAATGAAGCATAGCTGGTGGGGAATGCTAGTAGCCAATCTTCATTAACTAAGACACGGTCAATTTTCCCTAAAACACGACTGTGATCATATTGATTATTCCACCAGGTGAAGAATCTCCCATAAAAGTGGAGGTCTTGCAAGACCGCGTTAGAGACACAGTCAGCAAAGTCTCTGTAGTCTCTAGGGAGAGGGTTGGACTACGGAGCCTATCTTGAGCATAGAGGATATTATTGAAATCCCCTGCCACTACCCAGGGACCAATGGTATTCTGAATGAGGTTCATAATATCCTCCCAAAGTTGGGATCGAAGGGCTTGGCTGTTCCTACCGTAGACTACGGATAAGGTAAAGTTCATGGTGCCCGAGATAGCCACTTTGCAGGTGAGAATTTGGTCAGAGGAGTGGATTTGGGAGGAGCGTAACGATGGAGGGATTGAAAAGTATCCAGATGCGCCCACTCTGATTAGCATCATAGTTATGGACAAGACTCCAAGAAGGGAAGAACCGCGCGAGAATAGAGGGGTAGTGGTGTGAGGAAACATGAGTTTCAAGGAGGCCGAATGCACTGAGATTATTGCTGGCCACAAATTTTTGGATCTCAAGGAGTTTGGGTTGGTCATTGCAACCCCTAACATTCCATATTGCAAGATTCATAAGGATGGGGTATTGTGGAAGGAAGTAGGGGGAGGGAGAGCGGAACTCTCCTCGAAAATATCAAAGGTATTAGTGAGCAGGAGCGAGAGATCATCAGGTAAAGGGTTATGGGCCTTAATAGGGGACTTCCTATGGACCTTCCTACCATTAGGTGGAACCACTTGCCAGGCATCATCAGAGTTGGGGGCGGCAGAAGCAGAAGTTGAGGGATGGCGACATCTGGTCATCGGGGGAAATAGTAGAGGAAGCAAGGCAAGGGGCCCTAGGCGGAGTGTGAGGTCGGGAACCAGGATTTGTGGCTGACCGGGTGTCTCCATATCTGCGTGGGCAGTCTGGTCTAAAGTAGAGGGGGTGGGGTCCTTTCCCGGGCAAGCAAAGACCCCTGGGCGCGTCCTGGTCCAGAGCGGGCAGAGTTTGGACATCGAGCAGAGGAGTGTCCTAGGAGACTGCAGAGAGAGCAGGAGACAGGTTCCCATTCATAGACAACCTTCTGGAAACTAGTGCCACTAGGGGCTCGGATCTCGATTTCTCTAACAAGATCCAGATTGAAATCAACTTCGACCAATATTCTTGCATAGGAGATTCTAGATTTGGAGGCTGTAGCTTGGTCGGTATAGAGCGGAGAACCCAACTTGGCGCAAATCTTAGCAAGGCTGGATTGGGACCACAGGCTAGTGTGGAGGCCAGGGAGCTGAATCCAGACAGGGATGCGATTGAGATCTTTCGGGTTGAAAGAAAAGTCAGGAGACCATTTCTTTAGGACCAAGGGAGATGAGTAGAGGAGCCAGGGGCCCTTTTCAAGGACTTGTTGGAGGTCCTCTTCATTATCGAATCGGAAAATAAACCATCCTTCATCATGAAGGAGAATTTGGGGAGTGGTTACAAAACTCCAAGCTCTCTTCACATATTCTTTGACAATATTGAACCCAAACTTTTTTCCCCAAATATGACCAACCAGGGCATTTTTCTAGTAATCAATCTCAGGCAATAAATCATTCTCCTCAATAGTAACAAATGGGTTATCAATATCTATAATGTCATTATTATCTAAGCGTAAAGACATGCCACAGTTAGATTTTGTTTAGCCAGGAGCGTGTCCAGAAAGGAAGGGTTAGAATTCTTACCTGGCGCCGGCTTACTCGATGGTGGAGGACGAGGGGTTCGTTTGGCCCAAGCAACCTTCTGTCCAGTAGCAACAGATCTCTCCGGGACTTTAGAGAGGGACGGGAAGTCCTTGTCATCCCAATCGAAGATTGGAGAGCAGGTTGGTTTTGGAATTCCTGTAGCATCACATCCACTGGAGGGACCACAGGAGCGACCTCAGCAGCTTGGGGTTCAGGGCGGGGAGATAGTCGAACAGAGTCGAATCGATATTAATATGACAAGATTCATCGATATTAAATTGACAAGGAACATCAGGGTTGGACACCGGGGCAGCCACACCGGCGGAAGCGGACGCAACAGGGGGGGAGTCCTCCACTAATGCATTGACCGGGGCGCCAACAGAGGGGGAATTCTCCACTGCCGCATTGACTCCTTTGTCTAGGCTGTTCGCCGAGTGAGGGAGGGAGGCACTACAAAGGAAGACAGATCCACAAACAGGGAGACGTCTCCCGCACCAGAGAGTGCTCCAACTTCACCAGGCTGAGAAGAGAAGCTGGCTCCAGAGAAGTCGACAGAGGAAGACGGCGGGGGGGCCATCTCACCGCGCCTGCGGAGTCGATTGGAGCAAAGGAGGGGCGAGACCAGCGGCGCCATTGGAGCTCCACCCCGGAGGAGGCGGCTTGGCAGGGCCACCAGTGGAGACTGGCTTCGCCGGCGACAAGAGAGAGGAGTAGACCGTGTGACTGGTCTTTTCTTCCCCATGGCCGGCGTGAGCTCGAGATAGGAAGGGGGGTGTTGGGGCCAGCGCCACCAGGTGAAGACCCGACGACGGGGCTGGGCCGCCTAACCAACTCTCCGGCGCGGCAGTTCAATGAGCCACCATGAGAATCTGCAGATCTGTGGAAATGGAGAACATGAGAGAGCAGATCTTGAGGCGCGTGAGGCGTGTTGTATGAGCAACAGGCAGAAATTGTTGTCGTTCTCGTCTATCTTTGGGTGCCTCTGTGTGCAATGATGTTGATCCTGCACGGAGATATATCCATCATTTTTTAGCCTCACATTACAGAAATAGGCATACAAACACAGCCAAATAAAACCAAATGAACCCACACAGAGATAAAGACAACAACTAGATGAATCATTAAGGAGGAGCAGAACAACTTTCAGACTTGCAGCGCATTAACCGCAGGCTATATGTACAAACAAGTTACCACCTTGAAAACTTGAATCATTACAAGTCACGCTTCAATAAATCCCCAATGCTTCGCTTAATGGCCATTTTGTGGCAAGCTTTTGGTAGCTTTGATGGATTAATGTGTTTTATGGAGCTGGATCGTTTATCTATGGTCTCACTCAATTCCATGTGTGGGAAAATATTATTTGTTGATCCATATATCTGTTCCACTACTAACTATATGTCAACATATCAATGGTTAACTACATTGACCATACACCTTTTATCATAAATTCAACATTTCATAAAACTACATCTAGCAAACGAACAGCCCTAAATGACGCGTTTTCTCTAAAAAGCAAAGGTCGTATCTTGTATCCATAGTTCTCTACATATGCGCAACCAATTTTTCTCCGTATGTTCGCTGTACACATTTTCATTAATGAAACACATTTCAACTGCTCAAAAGAGGGTTCAAACAGAATCAATACATCAAAAGATATTCTGTCAAAGGAGATCGGTTTGTTAATTTCATTTCAATCTTATGGGATCTAATGGAAGGGATTCGGTATATTAATGCAAGGCCAAACAATACAACCTACAACTTCAAACAATCATGAATGGATCATTAGGTGTAGTTCACTAACAGACTACAATAATATAAAGGAACCCTTCAGTTGCACAACAAGCGATGTATGTTCTGGGTACCATTTGACGGATGTTGGTTTTGATCTGAGCCTTCAATGATGCGCCATTGGCTGTTTCTAGATCCCATGATTAATTGTGTCTAGCACCAAGTGGCTTGGCCTTCTCTAGTTGCTAGTGTTGGTGGAGAGTCAGTGCTGCCTAATTCAAAAGAGTTACATGTCGATTGGTTACACTACCATGGTGACATCAAATGCACATGAAGTTCGGCCGCTTCATCACTAATTCCTATCTAAAGAAAAAAGGGACCCCGCTTCCAGGATAGAGAATCTCCCAAGTTTCATACTTTGGTCCATTTCTAAGACTGACATGTTCATAGTTCCCCTAAAGTTTAGTCGCCAGCCTGCTAATGTCTTCCCTCAAATCCATGATTAGTCGGTAAAGCTTCACTAAGTGCAGGTAGCTAACCTAATTCAAAATAAGGTCTATGTGTGGGTGTGGGTGTGCCTTGTTACAGATGGAATGGAGGTAGGACCTTTAAGTAGTTTGTCTGCCTCATTGCTTTGTTGGCTCGGCTCTTAATCCTGCCTAAAAGAAATCAGGTGCGACTATACAGGATAGATAGATGATCCTGCAGACGTTGTAACGTGAGTGGTTAAACTGGTGTAAAAATAAAAGAAATAAATTAAAACTCAAAATAAACGTCGGGCTGCAAAAAAAATCCGGTCGTGGTAGTATAGTGAAATGTAAGCGACCGGATATCGAACCGTGGGACTAATGTGCATATTATAGTACCTAAGCGTGTCACAAAAGGGGGGATTAATTGATTTGTTTTATATAATAAAAAGGGAAGATAAAATAAACTAAGTAACAGATAAACTAAATGGGACTCTGGTTCACGTTAATATAATATCTGCTCTTTTATGCTAGGTCTACTGGTTTAATTATAATTGTTTGGCAAAATTCCTCTTATTATCTTAAGGACTAAATCATAGACTCATAAGAACTCGTTTACCAGGAAATGCAAGGTTCTATCCAGGTTCAAGCATATCATATGTAAACGGACGGTTTAAATATGAGGAATTATATTTGCATCTGAAAATACTAACTTATTAAATCATAATAAGCTTTCTCCAGATTTACGGCTTAATTAACCATCTATTTTTTCACCGGTCTGATCAAAATAGATTTAGTAAGCATTTTAATAAATTCATGAGGTTTATTAAAAAGATGTGAGAAAACCTTTAAGCGTAACAAACTGCATTAAAATTAAACCAGTAAAACATATTGCATAATTAATATAAATACATAATAATTATTCCCAGAGAATACGTAAACTAGCCCAACATATTAAACAGTGATCTGCTATTAAATACGTGAGACTAGAGGTGAGACTAATGAAATGTAAAGAAAACAAATGGAGAAGCGGGAGAATAGAAATGGAATGAACGAGTGAATGAAAGTGTAGTGGTTCGAAGATGGAACGATGGGGTGAATTGGAACTCCGGAAGGAACCACGGAAGGAACCCCCGAAAGGACACTGGAGAAGATGAATGGAGTGTGGTTTTTATAGAGGAAGGAAAGGTAAGAAGAGGGAACACCGCGTGAGTGATTTAAGGCAGCGCCTGATATGTTAAATGGAGTAGATGGATATGTTGCAGGCACGCCGAAAGGAAGAAGCAAGTGGAGAAGACAGTCGCCGAACAACATAACCCGTTGCGTTAATTTCCAGATCTGGACATTTACACGCGTCTGCCTAAATGTCCGCCTTAAATGGGGTGGTTCTTCATGCGGTCCTCACTTGTCTCACGTCCACATGTGTTGCATGGTCTCACGTCCGCATTGTTTAAGGCGGTTGCATGGGCGGTTCCCTTGTCTCACGTCCACCTAATGTGGGGCGGTTGCAGGGGCGGACACCTCTAACTTGTCCGCCTAATCCCAGGCGGTTGCAGGGGCGGACACACCACTGCGCGTGCTTCACGTGTGACCTTGTTTAATCCTTTATAATATATGTGTTTATTTGGCATTTTTCCTACATTTTAACACATATAATACATCAGTTAATATAACAACATAATTATAGGAAAACCCAGATAAGTGAGAAACATTACTAAAAAATGCTACATTTATAAGGTGATTAAACCTTAATAAGTCTATATGTTTTGCACTTATCAGATCCATCATTACAACTCTTTCCCATGAAGAGGTTTTGGTTTGATTTGTCCAAGTCCAAGTTTAGGAACCTATAGTTAGCTCTCTGCCAAAAGGAAGCTTTTTCAGGATACATGCATTGTCCATTCCTATGTTGTCAGTCCGTTTCTAGGTTTATTTCAGATCTGTTTAGAGTCCAGAATCTCCACTTAACTTTCCAGTACGACTACCTTGCACGACTTCACTTCAGTCACTGGTTGACAAAAGTGAATGCATGAATAACTAGTTTTACTATCTGAAACCACCATCAGGCACATACTAAACTTAGATATTGTAGAGAAAAAGCAAAGGAGTGTAGGATAAAAAGCAACAAAGATTGGGGTATGAAAATATAAACTGACCAGCAGATCAAAATCAAAATTTAGATACAAACATCTGATAATTCTAATAGTGGCAAATTATTAGAGATGGGGGATATATCTGGAAAGGGGCATTGGACAACCATGAGCACCACGAGGAGCGTGTAGCTGGTTGACAGAGGAGGACTACATTCTAGCTAGTCTTACATTATGCTTTTCCCTAGTTGCTTTTAGTTTTCCTTTGAAGTGTTAGTGACTATATAAAGAGCAGATGTTTAGCTAGTAAGGATTAGCAGGAAATTATATCTTTAGGCTACTTGTGGACAGAGGCAGGGCAAGCCTGAGGGTCACGACAGTTGCTCCCTTTGGGGACACGAACTGTTCTATTCTAGCCCTTTATGGAAGGTGTCTCTTTGTAAGGCCGATGGCCTGCTTTCCCCTATCAACATAAGTGAGCGCCCGATTGAGGAGCACAAGATGAGACTGTTTTCTGTAGTTTATCCTTTCTGGTTATCAGAGCCCCTCCTGGATGATAACACATGCACCATGGAAGACTTAGCTGCGGAGCAGGAAACCTTGCAGGCGGTGGTGGACAACCTCAAGGCGTAAGTAGCCAGAGTGAACACCACGCTTAAAAACATGCAAAGAGCTCTAAAGGTGCAAGCTCGCATAATGCGGAGACGTGAGGGGGACAGGTTCTTTAGCAAGTCTGGTCGTACCCAACTGGGTGATAAGAAGGGGTTCAAGGTAAGGAAGATGGAAATGCCCACCTTCAGCGCTGAAGATCCCACAGGATGGACATACCGTACAGATCATTATTTAAGGATTTGCGGGCAATTCGCGGCACTGACCATGTGGATGCGGCTGGCATGTGTGTGGAAGGATAGGTCCTCTACTGGTTAACCTGGCGAGAGACCCAGGTTGGGTAGCTCACCTGAATGATTTCAAGGAATCCTAGGTGCTGCGATTCAGCTCCCTGCAGGCAGGAAACACGTTGGATCAGTGATGACGCCAAATCAAGAAGGAACCATCCTGGAGTTCTGACAAAGATTCACACACCTTTCTGACAAGCAGGCGATCACCTAGTAGATGTTAATGAGTATTTTCAGTGGATGTTTAATGCAAGAGGCAAGGGCAGAGGAAATCTTTCATTATTCAGAAGAAAGGCAGAATTGTATTGATAGCAAGTAGAGTCAGTTGCTGTAACACATGACCTAGCCACTATTAATAAATAAATGAATAGAGGACAAACCCTTCAATATGGGCTAATAACAACAGTGGGCCTTAACTAATGACACAACAATTACTAAACATAAAATCAAGTCATCTAAGTAAATCCAACACTCCCTCACAAGCCGAGCAAGAGTACAACAAGTGATCAGCTTGGAATAGAAGTCTTTGAAACCAGCAATTGAACTCTTCAAACCAATCTTCAAGAACTTGAGCCTTCAACTTGAAAGCTTCAATGTTTGATAGGCAAGATGAAGAAGCGCCAATGCGAGAGAGTGAGCGCGGTAGACACACTACCAAGAGAATGTGGTGATGGAGGTCTTCCAAGAAGTTAGCAGACACTCCAAGCGAAAGTTTGGCAACACAGAACCTACCAAGAGAAAGTGGTGGTAGAGACACCAAGAGTAACAAGGTCATGATGCCAAGAGTGAGAAAATTTGGCAGCGAGAGACCAACCAAAAGAGAGTTCGCTTAACCCAAAGAAAGTCCAGCGGCTGAGACCCCTACTATAGGATAAAGGGATTAACCAAGAGCCTAATGATGGAGACATCAAGCAGGAGCGTGAGATTAATCCATGGACTGATGGTGGAGACACCAATGAGCAAAAAGGTAATGGCAAAGACACCAACAAGGAAAGAAACAGTAGGTTTAGCCCAAAGAGTGGTGATGGAGAGACCTCCTAGAGAAGAGTGGACTAGATAATAGATCCAAAGAGAGTTTTGTTGACAAAGAGAGTTTGCTGGCAAAGATGCCAACCAGTACTCGGAATCAGACGTAAGAAACAAGAGCAAAGCGCACACCAATGAAATATGGAAGGAATAGTGACGTTGTGAAGACAAAAACCAAAGAGAGAAAGTGGAGGAAAGTACCAAAGACAAGTTCAGAAGAAAATATAAAACAGACGGTCCAAATATGAATATTTATTTGCGTCAACAACAAGTGTTTGTATCATGCAGGAACTCTAAGAGGCATAATATCAAACACTTGTGTGCACGACGGAATAGGAAAAAAGGTGGACTGTCCCTAACTCAAGACAACGACAACAACACTATATTATATCATAATTATGCCATGGACACACTTTATTCTCGGTAATTACATATCTTACCCCATACTTCCTAAAAATTATATTTTTACCACATAACTTATTAAACTAGTAATTTAAACACTAGTAATTATTTTTAACTTACCCAAAATTCATAGATGTACTTATATACATATATAGCTCATTAAAAACTATTCTTAACCATTTGAATTCAGCAATAATATTATATCACCATATAGTTTCTAAACTTGATTTATAACTTATAATAATTATACAAAAATACATATGAGTTATATAACTCATGTAAAAATTATTGTAATGCCTTAGATTGATTTTTAGCTCAAAAAGGTGCATATCTTCCCTAGACAATTCGGTATGAATATTTATTTAACCTAGGTAACTTTTGTAGCACTAAAATGTGTATTAAGGTAAATATTTTCCATATATGTTATAAACTATATTTTTTTGGTACAGGTTACCATATGGTTTCGGTTTTAGACTCCTAAGAAGGTGTACATAATTTTTGTACAATTTTTAAAAGCTTAAACAAGCTTAAAACGTAAAGATTGGCTTGGTTAAGTACTTGAACTCCTCTTGAATTCCCAAGCTTCCTCCAATGGAGATTGATGTTCCTCATCGGTTTTTATGCAAGAGAAGAGGGGGTTTAGGAGTTAGATCTTAACAAAGATCTTAAGTAGATTTATAAGTAGTTTTTGTTCCAAGGATTTACCTTAGGTATTTTACCTTATATTTTCGGCACTTCTAGGAGGGATGGAGCATCAATTTTCCTTCATGAAATTGTTGAAGAAAATAGCTTTAGAAGATGTAGAATTTTGGATACACATAAAATGTGTCTTAAGGATTTTCAAGCATGAAAAATACCTTAAGATGATCTTGGATGCTCCTTGGATTTATGTTGATTTAAGACAACTTCCTTGGTGTATAATTTGATGCCGAAAACTTGTAGTTGTGCTAGGAAGATTTTTGCTTCAAGACTTAGGAGATTTAACTAGGAAATTACATAGAAATAGTGTTAGAACTTAAAAGACCATTAATGGAGCTTTGAAGCTTTAAGGAATTAACTAGCAATTGAAGAAGAAATGAGAGAGTTAGAGAGAGCTTACCAATCGGTGGAATGAGGCAAAAATGAGAGTAAACCACCGTATGGAGCTTAAGTGTTTGGAAAGAGAGAATTCTCATTTGATAAATTAATGCCAAATTTGACTAATCTTTTCCTTTGTTTATTCATTGTTTGTTTGGCTCAATAAATGCCCTATATCATTGCTTGCTCCCGGCCACAAGACAAGGAAGAAAAGAATGGCTTGCTTGATAATTGAAAGAAGAAGACAAAGGTAAGGTAGGTAGGTGTTTTCTTTTGAATTTTCTAAGTAGAATACCATGTCAATTTTGTTTTGTTCTCTTGTTGTCTTACGGTAATATATGTGTGTATAGTGAAATACCCCGAACTTAAATATGGCGATTGAGATTATTATAATTTTGATTTAAGAGCCTAATAATGCCTAAGTAATATTGGTAAGGGAAAATAAATCCAAAAGAAATGGAGAAAAGCTTAAAAAGCGAAAAACACTAAATAAGCATTAAACAACCATAGGAGGTATGAGACCTCAGTTAGCATATTATATGGATTCTAGAGGCTTAATGATGCCTAAATAATATATGGGAACGACTCCCGATGAAAACGGATCCAAATAATGCATTAAAATGCTAATAGAACTTTAGCGCACGTTTTTCGAGAAAACCCGAAAACGTGACCTTAAGTGGTCAAACGGACCCGTAAAAATTATAAATCATTAAATAAAAATTATTAAGCATTTATGGAAGCTTAATATTCAATGATAATAAATAAACGAGGAAATTCCGGAAAACAGGCCCGGTTAGTGAATAGTACCTAAACCGGGTAAAATAACGAGCGTTTTCTGTAAAAGACGAAAAACGCTCCAACCAGTAATACAGTAGGGGGGCCGATTTTATTAAGTCAAATACCCCCCCCCACCACACACACATGTAACTAGCCAATTAAATAAGGGAGTCAAAAAGTAAAAGAGGATAAAAGTAAAAAGGTACCCACTTTTCCTCTCACCTCACCTTTCTCTATTCTTCACCTTCCTCTCTTCCAGCGATTTCTCTCTCTTCTCTCTCTCTGGTTGGGCGATTTTGAAGCTCCAAAGGAAGCTCCCATGGCTTCCTCACTTATCCTCCATGCTCTACCTCCATGTGAGCTCCAAATGTAAAATAATTACATATTCTTACTCCCTCCATTCTCTACACTTCCCTCTTTTTAAAATTAAAATGATGAAGTTCATTTTTGTGGGTATACCCCATTGGTGAAGAAAATAGCATCAATGTGTAGCTTGGAGTCCCCTCTCTTCATTAAGGTAAAAATCTACATGAAAAACTCATGTTCTCTCCATCTTGTTTTATAACCGATTTTTACCTCCTTGTAATACTCCGTTTTCTCTCTCTCTCTCTCTCTCTTTTGAGCATAATATCAACCTTGCAATGGTGGTGGATTCACCTTCTTGAGCCAAGGGCTAAAACCCCTCCTAAAACACTCCAAAGGTAAACCCTAAAATTTGTATTTTCAACATCTCAATGAATTAGTATAAATCTAAGGGTTAGTATGTTAATTATACATGTTTTGTGTGCTTTGGGTGATGGGAATGGAGTGTGGCAACTCCATTCCCCATGTGGCCGATTTGGGCAAGAAAAAGAGAAGAAAGAGAAATGGAAAAGATAGAAGGAATTAAGAGCTTAAGGTAAGAGCTCTTTCTTGAATGGTAAATTTAATGCATTAGAGTAAGGGGAATGGGTAAACCAATTTAAGGAACCCAAAATATTGTATTGGTATTGTAGTATTGGAATTTTGGGTATTTGTGAACTAGTATGTGAATTATAGGCCTTAGAGCCAAGAGTATTGTATATGTGTATTAATATTGTGGATGAGGAAGTATTGATGAATTGGTTGTATTGATTGCTGGTAGGACCCTTGTATGGGTGTGGCTAGAATAGGCATGAATGAATTTGGTGAGAATGTGTATGTGTGGCTAAGTAAGAAAAGTAGATGAACTATGGCAAAATTTTGGTAGGAATTGTACAATTATGGATAACTTGGTGAATGGGAGAACCAAGGTTGTATTGGGTTGAGTAAGGAGATTTAGTAACCATGGAATGGTAGTGTAGTATAAGGATATAAGAATGAAAAATTTGTAGCAAGGAGTGCTAGGATGCATTGGAGAAACTAGGAGGAATTAAGTGTATTTGGAGGACTTAAGGTGAGTGTTTAATACCTTGGAAGCAAATTGAAAAGGATTTAGGTAATGAGAAAGAACTAGGATGTAAAGCAATGCATTTTGAATGCTGGAGTAACATTGGTTGAGGGAGTATTGAATGGTAAAGATTAGAACAAAAATCTGTAGCATTGGGGAAATGAAAAACTGTTGTAAGTGTTGAAAAGAAACGAGGAAATTGTGTAAGGGGATTTAAGAATGAGTAATGAGGTTGGAGGATAAACTAAGGCAATTTTGAGGGCCTAAGTAGTGTTAAAACATGTGGGATTACATGTCGGAAGATTGGGGAAGCAATGGGCAAATTATAGAACGGAAAACAGATTTTTAAAACTGAAGTGCTGGGCCGGACCGACCTTGGGACCGAACCCGCAAGGTCGGTCGCGCCTTAAAATACACAGATGGGAAGTCTTCTGACTTCGACCGACCTTGGGGACCGAACTTACAAGGTCGGTCGAGTCGTAAATTGTGAAGGCCAAAGGTCTACTGGAATGGACCGACCTTGGGACCGAACTTGGGCAAGGTCGGTCGAGTCCAGAAAACTCAAACCCAAACATACTGGAACGGACCGACCTTGGGACCGGACTTGCAAGGGGTCGGGCCTGAAATTTTCACGTAAGTAACTCACTGGAATGGACCGACCTTGGGACCGGACTTGCAAGGTCGGTCGAGCCTGGAATTTTGTCTTAACGAAACTTACTGACTTCGACCGACCTTGGGTCCGACCCTGGGTAAGGTCGGTCGAGTAAAAAAAAAATAATATATATATATATGTTTTATTATATGACTATCGTAGTCATATGTATGTATATATATGCCTATACACATATGTGCATATGTATGTAGTGATACAGCATTAATGAAGTAGTAATGGTAAGAAAATAAGTAAATGAGTAAGAAAACAAATTAAGGAAATTGTAAGTATAAGAACATTAAGTTAAACCGAAACAACGGGATAACGGGGTAAGTATGGGCGTAGTAATAACGTATGTATTGTAAAGCTTAGTATTAATAGAATCATTTGGCATGTAGTCATTGATTCGAGAGTAAGATTCGGGAAACAAATGTGAACCAAAGGAACAAGGGAACGCCCGCTAGAGTAAATCAACGGTGAAAGGTATGATCTCTTCATGCTCTGTATCCTAACCTGGTTTCCCCGATTTGTGTGCTTATGTGATCACTCAAATAAGATAAATGCACGAATCAGACTTTTATTGCACTTAATCGTGTTCGAACTATGTTGTTCTTGTTGTATGCTCTTGAACATCTAGTTTGTATAATTCATGAAATGAATGAATGAGGATGAAGTGTATGTGTGTATGATGAGTACTTGTGTAGTGTATTGATGTATGGTAAAGAAGTAATGACTTCTACTAATTCCTAACCATCTAACTCCTAACTTGAGTAATGAGTAAAATGGAATGAGTAGAAGTCCGATATAGTTTTGGCCGCGAGTGAGGATAAGGAAACACAAGAGGTTGGATCCGAATCCTGGCTGTAATCTTTTCCATGGACCAAGTCCCTTGAATGGGTAGCATCCTGGATTAGTGGGCCACCCTAAAGCCTGGTGGTGGGATGTAGTAATCCCTGCCTGGAGGTCATACCGACTTGACTTGAGTAAGTAAGTAAGAAGTAAGTATTGTATGTGTATCGGTCTTGACTATTGTAAGTCATTGACCTTGAGTAAAAGAGTATTGAACACCCGATTAACCCGGGTGTGTGTAATGAAGCTAACAAGACCTTGGTATGAAATGGAGAAGGGTATCTCCGTATTGCGTATTGAGTATGAGATGTGTATGTATTGTGTATGTGTAATCCGGAAGCTGGTAAGTAAGTATCGGTTGACTTGTATTGTCTTCCATGTATGTAATGTACTGTGCGTATGTATGTATACCTTGTGTAGTATTGTAGTAGTGTGAAATAATGTATGTATGTATGCACGTATGTATGTATTGTAAAATGAACTGCATGTATTCGACCTAAGTAGTCGGCGTACCCTCACTAGTACGCGGGGTATGCGGAAGTCATATTCAGCGTAAGCTGACCCCCTAGGGGGAACATTTTTAGTGCGCAGGTACCGGAAGCAGACATGATCACGGTAAGAGACCGGCGACTACACTTGGATAGCTAGGATGAACTGTAGTTAGTAGAGAATCGTAAAAGGCTTGGAGCCTTGTATGTAGTTGTGAGGAATGGGTAGTTGTAGACTCTTGATGAGTATATATGAACTTGGAAGGAGTATTGTATTTGTGTTTGGAACTTAGTAAACTCGGTTATGTACATTGTATCATATGGTATTGTAATGGAGTAATGTGTTTAATAGAGCATAGTAGTATGTGATTGGTAAATGGAGTATGTATTGTATATGTGTAGTACTCGGGATTCTGGTCCATCAGACCGATGCTGTATGTAATAGTAGTAGCTTTGTTAGTCACGTGGGTGACTAACGACATTGTATCACCCACCGTGTGTAAGTATGTACCGCTGCGTGAATCTGGACGTACGAGGACATTAGACGGTAATGACAGTATTAACGGTAGGGGTGTTACAAAAAGTGGTATCAGAGCGAAGTATCACTCTGATGACTGGAAATACCGAGCTTAGGAAATACCGAGTTAGGAATCGGAAGCTTAGGGCTAAGGGCTGAGTGTTAGCATTAGAGACATGCTAGATAGGAACTCCCGGTGAGTACCGGATACCTACAATACCAGACCCGCCCTCCGCAAACCCATTGTTTAACTTTGGGAAGAACGCCAGAGAGAAGGAAAGTCCTCTCATACTCGGGGAAACCCGATCTGGCAGTTGTGAAACAATCACACAGTAAACAAGGACCAACATACGGTAGATTCCAAGGATTGGAAGACCCGGAGATGGATCCCGGTTAAACAACAATACCCGCACTCAATAGCGGTTGAATGAGCACTCCAATCATAAGGAGGCTACAACTTACAACAGCATGGGGCGACGTGCTTAGCAGTCGCGGAACCTGACTAAACAATCAGCAGCAGGAAAAGAAGCACTAAGCGTGCAACAGAGTAGAAGAAGGAACAATAACAAAACCCGAGACGCAAGTCTACGGGACAGTAATAGCTAAGTAGTACCACCAACGGTATGCTAGCTGACTAAGGACATAGTCAGGAGTGGTTAGCTCCAAAACTACAACGTCAAAGGCTACAATACCTGGCCGACATAGCTTACACAACCACGAGAACATCCACGGGATATAACCCGATAGGACTACAAGAGTAGTGCCTAAACAAATTAAGGCTCAATAACCACAGTAAACATGTGGGAACGAGCAACAAGCAAAACGTAAACCAAATAAGTAAGGGTCTTTAAGGATTGGAGAAGTACCCCGATCAAGACAACCATGTCAAGATCAATGAGAAGCTACTTATAAGAATCGAGTGTCCCAAACCTAGATCAATAAGATCAAGGGAAGAGTCAACAAGACCATAAATATAGGTGGAAACCATACCAAGATCGGTATAGGATCACCGAAAAACCAACGGTACCACGCACTTGCCACGGTAAGTGCAGTAAGAGCAGGGATATGTAGAGAAACTCTAACATACCACAGGTACATAGTAATGTACCGTGACAGCATTGAAATAACTATAGGATCACAAATCCTGAAAACTAGAAGCATGAAACCTTGGAAAGGCCTGACGGCCCGACCACAGTAATTAGAACATACCAATCAGCGAGAAGCTGGACTTGGTCAAAACCTTAGACATGGCTATGCCATGAAGAGCTTCTTCTAACACTGAACCGTTGTTTTTAAAACCCAAACTTTCAAAACCACAACCTGCCTTTCAAAACCTTGGATTTTAAAACCAGACCAACAGAATTACGGTGAGTATTATAGAATGATACAAGAGGAGTTGACAATAGAATACTTCACCTAGGCGTGTAACGAACACTACGAGTGTACCCAATTACGGGATGTGGGACAACCGCACTCCAAAGGAGCTTGTGGGCCTGACAGGTAGTCGGGTAAGTGGTAACGTATCAATAAGGTACCCCACGTATGTATACATGTAATGTACGGAACACGGGAAGTAGTCAACTCCGTTCTACGGACCATGAGTAAGTTTAAACCAGCACAACTGGAACTCCAGACGATCAAGGAGAAGGAACTCAACTAAGAAGTAAGCATAAAGAACTCAGAGAATCCATCTGAGATAAGGGATAAGAACTAGGAGGTGCAAGGAGCACAGACTAGTAAGTATAGACATTGGATATGTCTCAAAGACTTCAACCAAGTACATGACAGCTGGAAAGTATATCCAGCCCAACCCAGTAAGGCAAATGCCAATGTGAATAGACCGATGCTCAACAAACGGGACGGAGTCCCCAAGAGTGATCACAAGATCACCATGAGGTGTGACCCATTAATGGAGAGAATCTTAAACCTAGTCTAAACGCTAGGAGAAGGTATAAACAGTCTACCCAAGAATGGGAGACGGTATAACCCTAAATGGGATAACTCAAATACAATACCACAAGGTGGTATAGAGGACACATATATCATAAACGTTAGCCGGATGTAACGGCGTGACCAACAACACCCAGGAGAAATCCTTAAAGGGTGTTTGGATTAACAACAGTTGAACAAGCATCATGACAAGGGCACATGAGCTAGAACGAACATTCGGTTAGGACACCGAAGGGATTTCACTTAACATGAAATACCCTAAATTACCAGAAGGCTCGGATTAATACCAGATTGCCTAAAGGGTCTCCTATGAACGGAAGCGTGATGTCACGACTTACCATGGAGCCTAGTAATACCCCCAACCTATGGGGTATACATGGAGTGGAAACATGTATAAGCAGCTTGCGAAGAGCATAGCTTGCAGCAGTAAGGCTTAAAAGCCACCAACCAACTATGTTATGTAAACCCTAACGGTTGCATAACCCACACCATTTGATAACAAAACTTGCAAGAGATATTGTCTCATACGACAAGAAATCAACAACTGGACCATCAATTCAAGCCCAACATCCTGAGTGGCTTGGAGTAGTGGCCAACTCAGTGTCACTGTCACTAGAGCATCAGTCTGGTATACAGTTGACAAGCTTTTAAGTACCTTCATGCCTTCTGTAGCAATGGTACCGCAGAGGCATAAGAATCGTGATAAATGCCCACATTGGCCTAGTCCACATTTGGACACTACGAAAACTCGAGGAAAAGTACCCCTCGTTAATCGAAGACCACCAAGGTGGTGAAGATGTGAACCCTTAGAAAAGGCTTCCTTCTACTATAGCAATGATCCTAGGCATATGGATATTTCCAAGAAGTGATGGGATAAGGAAATGAGATTTCCAAACCATTATGATTTAAAGGAGTAAGTATACTCCATATGCACCCAAGTATGTGGTGAACCATTCTGTAAACACCAATGCGGTAAACCTTGTCATGAAACCTGTGAGTGTAGATAAACCCCTCCACAATCACTTTCATTTATCAGTAATAAAATACTCTTCAAATAGAGAACGGGATCAGAAGACCCTTGAAGTTTCTTGGGATATTCTGGTGATGTACATACAAAAGTAAAACTGCACGGCTAGAGCCTATAACCAACGCTCAACACGGGAGACAGTAATTGTCAAAAACAATCAATGTGAATGCACATTGGACACCACAAATGACCAACGCTCAAGTGGGCTTGTGTGATACCCACGGTAGGGGTCACCTCCCACATCGATCGGGAGAGAGCATGAACCACGCCTTATAGGTGTGGGGATACTCTTCCCTTGTGTGAGACGCATTTTGGGGATGGTACCCCGAGGACAAAACCGTGCGGACTGCGGTCCAAAGCGGACAATATCACACATGTGGGTTAAGACTGGACTGTTACAGCTTGTAACCCGATAAATTACTTTATCCTTGGTCAACCAAGATAATTGGTAAATGGTATCATAAATGATGGAAATAATGTGGGGTAAGCCAACCTACACATGAAACCTAAACTGAAATAAAACATCTCCACATGGGGAAGATAATACCATTGCGGTATGCTACGACAATCATCATACATATGAACTAGGAACCTCCTAGTGTATTTACACCATAAGGAAATGGTGCCAACGACAATGGTAATGAGTAAAGACGAGTTACCACAGTAACACAGTCAGTAAGAACGATGTTGTATAATGAGTAAGAATACGGTGCGCAACAAGCGACCGATATGAGGAAGTAGTTAGACAATGATACGGAGTAGTAAGATGACAGGAAGAAATATTCATTCCTATCACATAAGTGATTTACTGTCAAGCGTTTACGCCTCTGCACTCTGTATGACTGAGTGTTTTGGTATTGCATTTGTGCAGCTAATGATCTAGGGGGATAATGAGGAATATGGAGAATATAAATAGTAGTTAACCCTTCTTTCCACCAACGAACATGGCATTAGCCAGTTAAGCAAGCTTAGCAACAAACCGTACGGCCTAAGGCCAAAGAAGCACGAGGGTGTGCAACACATTAACAATCACAAGATGTGAATCCCATTGGAATAAAAGGTGAAAGGAGACTGAAGAAAGTCACTAGAACCGACGCATAAAAATGCAAGGTCATACAAGTAAAGAACACTTCTACTGAACCAGAAGAACTGGTATAATTCAAAAGCTAGTTACAACTAAGGAAGCACTAAAACTAAGTAGTGACTTAACCTCACCCGACAATAAGTCGGAGGAAACCACTGAATAGTCATGGGAGTACGAATAATATGTATAATAGATTGCCAAAGAGCTGGTTATAAATCTAAAACTCGTTGGGTTTAAACACGGTTAAAGAATACCACACTTGCTTAGTAAACCTTGTTTCCACGATAGAGGGATTAAGAATGATCTATAGCACATTAAGGATAACATGAAGGGTGAATAGCCCAAGTTATCAGGGTCGCGCAGCAGAAGCTAGTGGGCCCTAGTAAGTATAATAGAATGGCTATTAATGCCTTGAAGCCTGATAGACTAGAACCAAATTAATTATGAGTTAAATAAGCTCATATAGGAATTCCTGGTGCAAAGACTAATCCTTTTGTATGGTTAAGACCATTTGACTAGAGCATATTATATAGTATACCGTAGTGAAGCTAAACGCTTCAGATTGCCCAAATTGAGTAAACCAATGTTTAATAATAATAACATATGGTAGATTACGTGGGCGTAATCCCTTTTAAGGGGGGTAGAGCGAAAACCGCTTAATGTGAACTTTATGAGTAAAGTACATAAACTATAATGTGCATAGCACAAATGAGCATTGATTTCATGACTGGTACTATGTTAAGTAAACATAAGTATTCATTCATATTGAAATTGTGGTAATTAGGCATGAGAGATGCGAATACCATAGGATGAATATACCCATCGTGTAACCCCAGTGTAAGAGTATTAGTAACAGAAAAGTAACGAGTAGTGGACGGAGCTCCACAAGTATTGTAACCTTTGAAGAAGTAGTGCGAATTGATTATGAGTAGTAGAGGAATGTAGCCCATGAGTGGTGTATTCGTAAGTATGTTATTGGTAGTAATTGAGGATAGCTAAATTTCATAAGTATTGTATTCCCTAGTTAGAATAATTGAAATGATGGAGAGTAATGAATGGAAGTAGTGAAGGTTGATGAAATGAGCATTTAAGTATTGAACCACAGAGTAAAGCATTTGGGAAGTAGAGCGAGGATGATTGATGGATTGATTCCATCCTTTGGAATGTATGAATTCATATCACGACTAGAAAGAGTAAAAAGATAGAAAATGAAAACAATTAAATTAATTGTTTGTTTGAAACTGATGTGGGAAGTCGAACTTGATCCTGATCAGATCGAGGGAAACCGAACACAAATTGGGGGTGGAAAGTTAGTTCAACACTGGTGCTGATCACATCAGGGTCGAATGATTCTTGAAGCTCCCCATAAGTGGTCACAAGAATCACACATGGATAGAAGTAGTGAATATAAATTGAAATTTGGAGTTGTATGCTTTAGAAGGATTTCTAATTAGCTGTTAGGAAGGATTTTCCTTAGACTGAGAATAAGGATTAGTTAGAAGCTTATACCGGAGAAGATAGCAGTGTAGCATATTGTATTATTCCAAGGGCAGCGGGACATAGAGGAGTCCTGTGTCTAGTTGACCTGAGTGCCTGCGGGACTGTATGTGTATTGCATGGCTTTGGGGATAGCTTTGCACTGTATGTATGTATAAGTTTTGTAAAGAGGAACCGGATGGTCGATAGTAATATGGATTGGAGTAATTATTGTATATTGGTATGGTATGGAAAGGAGAAACCTTGAGTAACGAATTTGGGAATTGTAAGGAGGAGGAATGTATGGCTTTGGTATTAGGCAAGTATAACTGAGTAAGTATAGTGATCCCATAAACTCGAACAACTTTGAGGACAAAGTTCTTAAGGGGGGTAGATTGAAATACCCCGAACTTAAATATGGCGATTAAGATTATTATAATCCTGATTTAAGAGCCTAATAATGCCAAAGTAATATTGGTAAGGGAAAATAAATCCAAAAGAAATGGAGAAATGCTTAAAAAGCGAAAAACGCTAAATAAGCATTAAACAACCATAGGAGGTATGAGACCTCGGTTAGCATATTATATGGATTCTAGAGGCTTAATGATGCCTAAATAATATATGGGAACGACTCCCGAAGAAAACGGATCCAAATAATGCATTAAAACGCTAATAGAACTTTAGCGCACGTTTTTCAAGAAAACCCAAAAACGTGACCTTAAGTGGTCAAACGGACCCGTAAAAATTATAAATCATTAAATAAAAAATATTAAGCATTTATGGAAGCTTAATAGTCAATGAAAATAATTAAACGAGGAAATTCCGGAAAACGGGCCTGGTTAGTGAATAGTACCTAAACCGGGTAAAATAACGAGCGTTTTCTGTAAAAGACGAAAAACGCTCCAACCACTAATACAGTAGGGGGCCGATTTTATTAAGTCAAATAACCCCACACACACACATGTAACTAGCCAATTAAATAAGGGAGTCAAAAAGCAAAAGAGGATAAAAGTAAAAAGGTACCCACTTTTCCTCTCACCTCACCTTTCTCTATTCTCTCACCTTCCTCCTCTCTTCCAGCGATTTCTCTCTCTTCTCTCTCTCTGGTTGGGCAATTTTGAAGCTCCAAAGGAAGCTCCCATGGCTTCCTCACTTATCCTCCATCCTCTACCTCCATGTGAGCTCCAAATGTAAAAATAATTACATATTCTTACTCCCCTCATCATTCTCTACACTTCCCTCTTTTTAAAATTCCAAAATGATGAAGTTCATTTTTGTGGGTATACCCCATTGGTGAAGAAAATAGCATCAATGTGTAGCTTGGAGTCCCCTCTCTTCATTAAGGTAAAAATCTACATGAAAAACTCATGTTCTCTCCATCTTGTTTCATAACCGATTTTTACCTCCTTGTAATACTCCATTTTCTCTCTCTCTCTCTCTCTTTTGAGCATAATATCAACCTTGCAATGGTGGTGGATTCACCTTCTTGAGCCAAGGGCTAAAACCCCTCCTAAAACACTCCAAAGGTAAACCCTAGAATTTGTATTTTCAACATCTCAATGAATTAGTATACATTTAAGGGTTAGTATGTTAATTATACATGTTTTGTGTGCTTTGGGTGATGGGAATGGAGTGTGGCAACTCCATTCCCCATGTGGCCGATTTGGGCAAGAAAGAGAGAAGGAGAAATGGAAAAGAAAGAAGGAATTAAGAGCTTAAGGTAAGAGCTCTTTCTTGAATGGTAAATTTAATGCATTAGAGTAAGGGGAATGGGTAAACCAATTTAAGGAACCCAAAATATTGTATTGGTATTGTAGTATTGGAATTTTGGGTATTTGTGAACTAGTATGTGAATTATAGGCCTTAGAGCCAAGAGTATTGTATATGTGTATTAATATTGTGGATTGAGGAAGTATTGATGAATTGGTATTGTATTGATTGTTGGTAGGACCCTTGTATGGGTGTGGCTAGAATAGGCATGAATTTGGTGAGAATGTGTATGTGTGGCTAAGTAAGAAAAGTAGATGAACTATGACAAAATTTTGGTAGGAATATGTACAATTATGGATGACTTGGTGAATGGGAGAACCAAGGTATGTATTGGGTTGAGTAAGGAGATCTAGTAACCATGGAATGGTAGTGTAGTATGAGGATATAAAAATACAAAATCTGTAGCAAAGAGTGCTAGGATGCATTGGAGAAACTAGGAGGAATTAAGTGTATTTGGAGGACTTAAGGTGAGTGTTTAATACCTTGGAAGCAAATTGAAAAGGATTTAGGTAATGAGAAGAACTAGGATGTAAAGCAATGCATTTTGAATGCTAGGAGTAACATTGGTTGAGGGAGTATTGAATGGTAAAGCTTAGAACAAAAATCTGTAGCATTGGGGAAATGAAAAACTGTTGTAAGTGTTGAAAAGAAACGAGGAAATTGTGTAAGGGGATTTAAGAATGAGTAATGAGGTTGGAAGATAAACTAAGGCAATTTTGAGGGCCTAAGTAGTGTTAAAACATGTGAGATTACATGTAGGAAGATTGGAAAAGCAATGGGCAAATTATAGAACTGAAAACATATTTTTAAAACTGAAGTACTGGGCCGGACCGACCTTGGGACCGAACCCGCAAGGTCGGTCGCGCCTTAAAATACACAGACGGGAAGTCTTCTGACTTCGACCGACCTTGGGGACCGAACTTACAAGGTCGGTCGAGTCGTAAATTGTGAAGGCCAGAGGTCTACTGGAATGGACCGACCTTGGGACCGAACTTGGGCAAGGTCGGTCGAGTCCAGAAAACTCGAACCCAGAACATACTGGAACGGACCGACCTTGGGACCGGACTTGCAAGGTCGGTCGGGCCTGAAATTTTCACGTAAGTAACTCACTGGAATGGACCGACCTTGGGACCGGACTTGCAAGGTCGGTCGAGCCTGGAATTTTGTCTTAACGAAACTTACTGACTTCGACCGACCTTGGGTCCGACCCTGGGTAAGGTCGGTCGAGTCAAAACAAAAAATATATATATATATGTTTTATTATATGACTATCGTAGTCATATGTATGTATATATATGCCTATACACATATGTGCATATGTATGTAGTAGTGATACACATTAATGAAGTAGTAATGGTAAGAAAATAAGTAAATGAGTAAGAAAACAAATTAAGGAAATTGTAAGTATAAGAACATTAAGTTAAACCGAAACAACGGGATAACGGGGTAAGTATGGGCGTAGTAATAACGTATGTATTGTAAAGCTTAGTATTAATAGAATCATTTGGCATGTAGTCATTGATTCGAGAGTAAGATTCGGGAAACAAATGTGAACCAAAGGAACAAGGGAACGCCCGCTAGAGTAAATCAACGGTGAAAGGTATGATCTCTTCATGCTCTGTATCCTAACCTGGTTACCCCGATTTGTGTGCTTATGTGATCACTCAAATAATATAAATGCACGAATCGGACTTTTATTGCACTTAATCGTGTTCGAACTATGTTGTTCTTGTTGTATGCTCTTGAACATCTAGTTTGTATAATTCATGAAATGAATGAATGAGGATGAAGTGTATGTGTGTATGATGAGTACTTGTGTAGTGTATTGATGTATGGTAAAGAAGTAATGACTTCTACTAATTCCTAACCATCTAACTCCTAACTTGAGTAATGAGTAAAATGGAATGAGTAGAAGTCCGATATAGTTTCGGCCACGCGTGAGGATAAGGAAACACAAGAGGTTGGATCCGAATCCTGGCTGTAATCTTTTCCATGGACCAAGTCCCTTGAATGGGTAGCATCCTGGATTAGTGGGCCACCCTAAAGCCCGGTGGTGGGATGTAGTAATCCCTGCCCGGAGGTCATACCGACTTGACTTGAGTAAGTAAGTAAGAAGTAAGTATTGTATGTGTATCGGTCTTGACTATTGTAAGTCATTGACCTTGAGTAAAAGAGTATTGAACACCCGATTAACCCGGATGTGTGTAATGAAGCTAACAAGACCTTGGTATGAAATGGAGAAGGGTATCTCCGTATTACGTATTGAGTATGAAATGTGTATGTATTATGTATGTGTAATCCGGAAGCTGGTAAGTAAGTATCGGTTGACTTGTATTGTATTCCATGTATGTAATGTACTGTGCGTATGTATGTATACCTTGCGTAGTATTGTAGTATTGTGAAAGAATGTATGTATGTATGCAGGTATGTATGTATTGTAAAATGAACTGCATGTATTCGACCTAAGTAGTCGGCGTACCCTCGCTAGTACGCGGGGTATGCGGAAGTCATATTCAGCGTAAGCTGACCCCCTAGGGGGAACGTTTTTAGTGCGCAGGTACCGGAAGCAGACATGATCACGGTAAGAGACCGGCGACTACACTTGGATAGCTAGGATGAACTGTAGTTAGTAGAGAATCGTAAAAGGCTTGGAGCCTTGTATGTAGTTGTGAGGAATGGGTAGTTGTAGACTCTTGATGAGTATATATGAACTTGGAAGGAGTATTGTATTTGTGTTTGGAACTTAGTAAACTCGGTTATGTACATTGTATCGTATGGTATTGTAATGGAGTAATGTGTTGAATGGAGCATAGTAGTATGTGATTGGTAAATGGAGTATGTATTGTATATGTGTAGTACTCGGGATTCCGGTCCATCTGACCGATGCTGTATGTAATAGTAGTAGCTTTGTTAGTCACGTGGGTGACTAACGGCATTGTATCACCCACCGTGTGTAAGTATGTACCGCTGCGTGAATCTGGAAGTACGAGGACATTAGACGGTAATGACAGTATTAACGGTAGGGGTGTTACAATAGACATCTGATTTCTTTGCCTTTTGAAACATTAACATGCTAGATTATCTAGGTGTCTTAGTTTAATTTTTATAAGGCAATTAAGCCTTCTTTTCTTGCTCAATTTCGGCCACCATGTGCTTCTACAAGACACTTGATTTTTGTTGTATTAGGCATGTGAATATACATAGTTAGGTGGCTGTTTTATTTGACTAAGTAGACAGCAATACCACCCCCTTGTTCATGCATAAAATCGGCAGCCTCAATAGGTAGAACATGGGCTGTTTTGTTTGTACACTTGCAACTTGTATATTTTGGAATCTAGCTTTACTTTAGTTGTATTTAATTCCCTTGCTTTTCAAAAGCTAATCTCTTCTTGTTTTTTTTCCTTGCAGTTAATCGGTAATAAGGCTCCCATTTGACTGAATTTATTTGACATATTATCATATGGCACATGCTAGATGAGTCACCATTCCATAAGGCATTTTTCTTGCTAAAATCCTAGTCAAATTCACTCTAAATGGCGCCCAACATGGAGGTTAATTGGGATTGATTTTTGATTTAATTCCTGTCACATTATATTGTACTAAGACCATATTATAACATGTAATAGGTTCCAGCATTTATTTGGTACATTTATATTATGGTAAAAGATGAAAGTTCTAAGGTAAAAATGCTGATTTTAGGTACCTTTTTGTCCCAAAAATCGCCCCCATTTGTACTATTAATTTAGTACTGGAATTAATTGATTTAGGTGGTCAATTTATCCCCTTGTAAGATTATCAACTCGTGGATCCTCAAAAACTTCAAGGTAATTGCGTAAAACGCGTTTTTATGACACCCGAAGGTGCGTTTTTGTGCCTTAAGGATATCTTGGAATATAAGTAGTTGCTATGAGTTCCAAGTGTTTATAAGAATTGTTTATAGTCAATAATAATAATATATTAAGGTGTTACATTGAGTTACATGGGGTTATATCAACTCATTACTCAATTTCCGGGCTACCGGGACACTCTCGGGGCAAAAAGGAGCGTTAAGAAATTCCCCCGAGCACTTTGTGTATTTTTGAAAAAGTAGCTCAACAATTCTCTTTAGAATGGTGAATAGTGATGATAGGAACTCTTAGAATGATTTATATTGGAGTTTGTGCCACTTCGGTACCACTCCGGGGCACTCCCAAGGGTTTATGGGCCCGCATCGGGAACCTCCGAGCACTTTGTCTTTAACTGAGAATTTAGCTTGAGGACTTCATCTTATATGTTTAATAAAGTGTTATGGTGTATTTGGAATGAAGATTAATGCTTTACTTCATCCTATAATGTATTTCCGGGACTCTCGGGCCTTAAAGGCCTTTAAGGGAACTCCCGGGCATTTTGTACTTTTATTCAGTTTTATATGAGGTCTTGTGTTCTAAGGGTCATATAATGATCCTTGATTAACTTCATATGATGTTCATAGCTTTTATAACTTGTTTAGCTTAAGGTCCGTGAAATACCCCGGATCTAGGGATGGCGATTAAATTACTCTAATATGATTATAAAAGGCCTAATGGTGCCTAAAGAGTATTGGTAAAAAGAATAAAACCAAAAGAAAAGAGAAAACGCTTGAAAAGCGAAAAACGCTAAAATGCGCGTTAAATGAGTGTAAGAGATATATGATCTCGAGAGGGTCCGAGATGGATTCCTAAGGCTTAGTTAGGCCTAATAAGTGTACGGGAATGATTCCCGAAGAAAACGAATCCAAATAATGGATTAAAACGATAACTGAGTTTTAAAGCACGTTTTTCGAGGAAGCCCGAAAACGTGACTTTAAGTGGTCAAATGGACCCGTAAAAATTATAGTTGATTATATAACTATAATTAAGTATTAATGGAAGCTTAATAGCCATTAAAAATAAGAAACGAGAAAAATCCGAAAAACGGGCCCGGTTAGTGAATAGTGCCAAACCGGGTAAAATAACGAGCGTTTTCTGTAAGAAAACGAAAAACGCTCCAGCTCTCTAATATTGTGGGGGCCGGTTTTATTGGTGAGTCACCACTCACACACACTCTAGTTAGCAAATAAAGAAAGAAAGAAAGTAAAGGAGGAGAGAGAAAAGTAAAAAGTAAAACATAAAACTATTCTCTCACTCTCTTTCCTCTCACTTTTCCTTCTTCTTCTTTTCTTTCTCCTTCTCCACGATTCCCTTCCTCCCTCTCTGGTGCTGTGCGACATGGGAGCTCAACAATGGTTCTCCACCTTCTTCTCCTTGCTCAAGTCTCATCCTTGCTCCGAATTGAAAAATAATCGCATATTTAAACTCCTCTCATCAAACTCTACCTTTCCCTCTTTTCAAAATCCCAAAAGCTTGAAGTTCATTTTCATGGGTGTGGCCCATTTGAGGAGAAAAGCACATAAACTTGAAGCTTGAAGCTTCCCCTTTCTAGCAAGGTAAAAATATCCTTGAAAAAGTCATGCTTTTCCATTTTTCCACCTTGGCCGATTTTGGCTTTTGGTAATGACTAGCTTTTCTTCCTTGTTTGAGATATTCTCCAAGCTTTAATGGTGGTGGGAGTCCCTCTTAAGATTCAAGAGTTGAAAACCATTCAAGAAACTCAAAGGTAAAACCTAATTTGGTGCTTTAAGCATCCTTGTGAATTTTAGTTTATTTGGTGAGCCTAAGGGAGCTCCTTGGTGCTTATTTTGCAATTTGAATGTGGCTAGAGAAATGGGCAAATGAATTGCCTTGGCCGATTTGGAAGGAAGAAGAGGGGAGAAGAGGAGAAGAGGAATAAAAGGAAACTTAAGAAAATTTAAGGTAAGAAACCAACTCTAATGTGTATTCTACATGTATTAGAATTTGGGATGGGTGAACAAAATGAATGAACCCTAATATGTAATGACAAGTGATTTGTTGAGGTGAGGAAGAGTTGTTGTAGTGCTTGATGCATTTGTGAATTAATGCGTGACCTAAGAGCTAAGGAGCTATGCACTTGACGATGTGTGTATAGTGTTTCATTTGGAGGAATTAATGAGTAATGATGGTTTTGTATGTGTGCTGATAGAACCCTTGTGGTTTGGCTAGTTTTAGGATGATTTAAATGGTGGTATGAGTTTTGGGCAATGTTGGAGAAGTAGCCAAGTTATGGCAAAATTATGTGGAAACCTAAGTGGTTTAAGTGATGTTTTGAGTAGAGGAAAGACCTAGAGAAACTAGGTGTTGGAGGAGATTTAATTGGCTTAGAAAATCACCATGGGAATACTTGTGTACAGGGAGAGATTTGTGCAAAATCTGTAGCAAAAGAGGTGGTTTAAATGTTTGAAGAGTTGTAGGAAACAAAGTAGATTTAAGGCCTTAAGAGTGAGTCATGGAACTTGGTAAGAGGTGTGCATTATGTTGGAAGTTTTGGAGAAATTTGGCTAAGTGTTTAAAGGCTTGGAAAGTGAGGATTTTGCCTTGTCCGAACTTCCGTCCGGACATGGAAGTTCGGACAGGCTCTGTTGGTTAGGAAATTTTTCATTCTCGAACTGTGTCCGAACTTGAGAAGTCCGGACACAAGTTCGGACGTACCTATTTCTTCCGTAGAATTATCCTCGAACTGTGTCCGAACTTGGGAAGTCCGGACACATGTTCGGACGCATGGACTTCTGTAATGAATTTCTCTCGACTCACGTCCGAACTTCCGAAGTCCGGACACAAGTTCGGACGTGTGTCTGTTTTCTGTCTAAAGTCACGGCTTGCGTCCGAACTTGGAAGTTCGGACACAAGTTCGGACAGACCACTATACGGACCAAAAGGTTGTTTTAAGTTGGGAAATGATGCCTAAAAATGGTAATTACCTAGTAAAGATGGTGTGAGGTTGTTTAAGACCAGCTAGGTGTGTTGTAAAGGTTGTAAATGATGGGGGTTTGAATGCCAATGATGTTATAAGATGTTAAGGCCTTGTTTGGTGACATGTAAAGGCCCTAGGAAGTGTGATAAAGTGTTAGAAGTGTTTGAGAAGTGAGAACTCAAATGAACAAGAGTGAAACCAAGATAACGGGATAACGGGGTAACTACGGGAGTACATTTTATTATGTTCCGTATGATTAGTATTAATAATAATGTTGAAACATTATCAGAGAACCATGCGTGACCCGAGCTTGGTGAGATGACACGGTAAAAGTAAAAACCCCGGTGAAAGGTATGATTTTCTCATGCCCCGTATGCTAACCGAGTTACTCTGATTTGTGTGTTTGTGTGCCGGCTTAATCAAGATTAAAGCATGAAAATAATCCCTTGTTTGATTATGTATGCCTTGATGTATGTTGAATGAGCTAACATACTTGTATGCCGGTGTGGTCTAACTTAGTGCATAGACCGACTCTTAGTGAGTACTGATTGACTAGAAACCCGTTGAACGGGTAGTCACTTAACCAATGGTATTATGCAAACACACAAGCTATCGATTAAAGTATAACGATAACACAAACATATGAACTCCCTAAAATGTGAGGAGATGTACGGGTTGAGTATATACCCGATAACGGTTAGAGAACCTTATTGAAATAATCCACGAAATAAATATGAGTGGAGAGATAAATGACCTCCATCGAGAGGATTGAAGTTAGTCCAATAATGTAAACATGTAAGAAAGGTAAAAGAGACCTAAGGGAATATGTGGCTCCCTTGAGATACGGTCGACCTCTTATACGAGGATTTTACCCGGTATAAGAAGATATCCGAATGTACAAGCATATGATTGTGGGGGTAACCCTTAAACCTAAGATTACCCGAATTTAAGTAAGTTCCCAAAGCCATTAGAAACATCGAGAATGATGCTTCTAGATTAATATACAAGATATTATAACTCCGAGAGAGGAGTGTACGGGAACGAGAGTAGTCCGAGAGTAGACGGACCTAAGTAAAAGAGATAGGAACTAAGAGAGAGTTCCGTGAGCTAGTTGAACCTTCCCACCATGCTAGACCCAGAGTAGGGTCGAAACCGGGGAAGTAAGACTATGCTCGAGAGCCATGAGTTTTGGCTTGAGTATGTATTAAGAGTAACAAGCGTGACGTAGGAGACCTGTAGTGTCTCGAGAATCTACAAGAGCTTGAGTATGAATAACCCAAGAGAGTGGGTGAGTTAACGAGTATAAATAACCCGAGAGAAAGGGGTGAGTATATGTATGAGCAACCCGAGAGGGTAAGTATAAGAATGAGTAGCCCAAGAGAATGGGCGTGTATACGAATAAGTAACCCGAGAGAGCGGGTGAGGTATCGAATAAGTAAACAAGGCATAGTGAGGAATAACCCTCAATGCCTAAGGGTAACCAGTTACCACTAACAACATTGTTATGTTAGTTAGGAATCGTGTTCCGTGATTGGATGTAGATTCCTTGTGTGATATACATATATATTGTATTGTCATGATGCATGTTGTTTGATTAAAATGAACTCCATGTTTATCCGACCCAAAGTAGTCGGCGTACCGCGGTTAGCACGCGGTATATGCGAATTTCATGCGCAGCGTAAGCTGACCCCCTAGGGGGAACGTTTTTAGTGTGCAGGTGCTTGAAGCTGACCACCGTTCGAGAGTGTAGGACGGGGACTGCAGTGAGCATGGGTAGTTAGATTGTATTTACTTATGCATTTGAATGAGGTGTAAGTCCGAGTATGTTATCGGCATCCGTATAATGTAGACTCGGTATAGTAAAATGAGTGAATGATTATTGTATTTGTATGAAGTACACTCGTTGTTCCAGTTCATCAGACCGTTACGGTATGTAAGAAAGGCCTGGTTAGCCACTGGGTGGCTAACGGCGTTGTTTTCACATCACTCTCCTCTTCGTTGTAATTAAAGTTCCGCTGCTGAGTAGGAGTAATTAGTAACAGTTTAAGAGGTAATGACGAGATTAACGGTTGGGGTGTTACAAAAATGGTATCAGAGCGAAGTATCGCTCTGATGGACTGGAAATACCGAGCTTAGGAGATACCGAGTTAGGAATTAGAGACTTAGGGCTATGGGTTGATGGTAGCGTGAGAGATGCGCTAGATAGGAACTTCCAGTATGTTCTGGATACCTACAATACCAAACCCGCCCTCACACAACCCCCGCATTAAAAGCTCGGGAAAACGCCAGAGAGACGGGGAAAGCCAATCTGGCAGTTACTAAATATCTCAATATGAACCAGAACCTGTCATGCGGTAAGTCCCGAGAACCGGAAAGCCCGGAGACGATCCCGCTGGAATGACAATAACCGCACATAATGGCGAGAGATCGAGACATCCTAATCAAGGAGACCAGAATTTGTGGCAGCTTGAGGCGACATGCCTAGCAGTCGCGAGAACCTAGTAGCCGAGCAGTAGCAAGAAGAAAGCACCAACCGTGCACACAGGCGGACTCATGAGAAATAACGAGAACCGAGACACATGTCTACGGACCGCCATAACTAAATAATACCATCAACGGTACACTAACCGACTAAAATCTAGTCAAGAGTAGATACACCCACCCTACCGCACCCGAAGAAGTTGCAATACTTCACTGATATAGCTTAGACAGCTTCGAGCACAACTACGGGATATACCCAATAGGACTACAAAAGTAGTACCTAAATAAGTTAAACCTCGGTAACCACAGTAAAGAGTGGGAATAAGCAACGAGGTAAAGCATAGAATTAAAGTAATTAAGGAACTCCGAGAGTGGTGGAGCACCTAAATGAAGGACAATCATGTCAAGATGAATGAGAATCAGCTCCAAGGAGCAGTTATCCAACTACGGGATCAAGGAAGAGCCGACTAGGCTACCAGATACAATGTGAACAATACCGTGACCGGTATGAGTTAACCTAAAAACCCCCAGTACCGCGCACTTGCCACGGCAAGTGCAGTAATAGCGGGACCAATAAGAAGAGCTTTGACAAGCGACTAGTACTTACTAAGTACCAAGACGGCAAGAGAAGCCATATAACACCACAAACCCTAATGAATTCTGAAACGAAACCTTGAAAAGGCCTAAAGGCCTGACCACTGTATAAAGAATATACCGGTCAGCAAGAGGCTAGACCTGGTAAGAAGCAACCGGCATTGAAATGCCGCAAAGAGTTTACTTTCAAGACTCAAACTTTCTCTTTCAAACATAAAATTTTCCAAAAACCCCCAAATTTTAAACCAACCAGAGAGCCATGGTAAATCATCATAGGACGATACAAGAGGAGTTGGCAACAGAATACTTCACTTAGGCGTGACCGACACTACAAGTGTACACAAATGAGACATGGAACGACCGCACTCCAAAGGAGCTTGCGGGCCTGACAGACCAATTATGAGTTAGTTGGGTAAGTGGTAACGTATCAACAAGATACTCCATGTATGTATACAAGTAGAGTACGGTACACGGGAAGTAGCCCACTCCATACTACGGACGAAAGCCCAATTCAAACAAGGACAGTTGGACATCTCGAATGATCGAAGAATACAAGGAAGTTTACCAAGTTAAGGGAGTCAAGAATCCAGTAAGATGATGGACCTAAGGATAAGGCGTTAATAAGTGCGAGAAGCACAGAGTATTAAGCACATACATGAGATATGTCTCAGGAACCAAGGAGAAAATACCTAATAACTGGAATGGATACCAGTGTAAGCAATAAGATGAATGCCTTAATTGATCATATCAATGTTTGATAAACGGGATAGAATTCCCACAGAATATCTCACTAAGAGAATAACGACCTAACTAAGTAGGTAAAGGAAAAGTACTAATACTCTACCCAATAACGGGAGACATTACAACCCTAAACGGGATAGTTTGAGTTATACATAGCCGCAAGGCGAAGTCGCAACCGAACATAACCATAAGTACAAGCCAGATGTAATGGCATTACTCAGTAACCCCAGGAGCAATCCGAGAAGGGTGCTGGAATCAACAGTAGTTGAACGAAACATCGTGTTGAGAACACAAGTGTTTAAGCAAACACTCGGGTAGAACCCGAAGGGATCCCTCGTAACACGGGATACCCTAGATTGCCAGAGGGCATAAACAACTATCAAGTTATTTAAAAGGGCCTTCCATGTCTGGAAGTGTGACGAGACAACCATATCTAAGAGCCCAGAAATACCTCCTAACCATTTAATGGCATACGAAGAGGAAGAAACCTATATAAACAGCCCGCATGGAGCATGGCGAGGCAATGCGGCTTATAAGCCGGTAAACTAACTGCAACTTGTAGATCTAAACGTTGTAAACCTATGCATAGAGGCATAAGAGTTATAGTGGAGAATGAACCACTACCTTAGAGTGGGGATACCACTTGTTATTATGGGGCCTATGGAGCGGCATTTGCGTGAAACCTCCAGAGAAAGGCTACCACCTAAGTATGTAATGTGAAACCGCTAGAGCGGTTAGTAAACTTGAGCATGTGTATATTGCCAAGGAGTATATGAACTATAGTAGTGTGTAAAGAGGAACCTTGATGGCAGTACAAAGGAAACCGATAGAGTAATCAGTTGAGTAGTAAACACTGTATGTGTGTAATATGAACTGCAGAGTGAGCAGTGCGCAAGTGCGCAGAGAGATTTTAAAGAGTAACGTATTTCATTAAGCTAAGTGAATGGCAAGCCATAGTATAAATGGCGGGAGTACATGAGCAGAAGCTAAAGTAGTAGCGGATGCCTTATAAACGAATGTTGTAATGAGTAGAATATGGTACGCAGCAAGCAACCATTGTAAGAGTATAGCCAGTTCATGATATGAAGGATAAGGAAATGTGGTAAAGAAGACATGATCATTCCTATCTCATGAGAGATTTACCGTCAAGGGTTTACGCTTCTGCACTCTGTATGACTGAGTGTTTTGGTATTGCACTTGTGCGGGTATGATCAAGTGGGAGAGCCAGGAATTGAGAAATGTCAACGAAGCCTGTCGAGTGAGAATCTAGAGAGATAACCGTGCGGCCATTGGCTAAAGATGCACAAAGAACGTGGGCAGTAACCCACAGGGCCCAGGATCGATATGTGGAAAAATGCAGAGTAGTATGAATGAAGAACTCTGGTGCAGAACCAAGAAACAAACATAATCCATGAGCCACTATTAAACGAGGAAGCACTACATGCTAAGTAGTAGCTTGACCTCACCGACAATAAGTCGGGAAAAGTAAGCGAATAATCACAAGGGTATACAGTGTTATACGAAGTAGATTTCCAGAGAACTGGAGAGACAATCTGAAATTCATCGAATTCGCATACGGTAAGAGATACCAAGCGACGATTGAAATACATTGAGAATACCAAAGAGCGAGTTAAGCTCTAGTTATCAGGTCACGCAGCAGAAGCTTGTGGACCGTGATTCAGGGTTAAGTATACCTATGTCATAACCCCTTGAAGCCTTAGAGGCTGGAACCGAACCCGGTTATGAGTTAATTAACCAATGTTCAGTGATAACATATGGTTGGTTACGCGGGCGTAACCCCTTTTAAGGGGGGTAGGGTGAGAAACCGCTTAGAGTATGTTTTACGTATTGGTGCGTAAACTACTATGTGCATAGCACAAAAGAAATTGTTTTGATGATTGGAACTCATGTTACATAAACATGTCTACCCATTCATTGTGTAAGTATAAGTATTGTGCATGAGTGATGCAAGTAACGAGTATGTAATATTTATGAAAAGAGGAGTAGAGAAACTCCTGGGGAATGAGAATCCCTATAGTATATGTCTAGTGAGATTAGACATGAGACATAATGAGTATGAATCGGCATGAAACCGATGTGTAACCTAAGAGGGAGTGAGTTCCCTAGGTGATTTTATTTGAGAATGATAGATGGAGTGAGTTCCATCCTTTGGAGTTGTATGTTATGTGTTTTAAATTGAGGAACAATTTGAGTAAATGAAGCCATAAGTATGGAATACCTAGGTAAAGTAGTGAAGCAATGAGAATGACAAATGACCTAAGTACTAGGAACTAGAGATTAATTGAAACGAATTGTTTCGTGAATATGACTAGAAAGAGTAAAAGATAGAAAACAAAATGTTTGACTATCTGATTGTTTGAAACTGACGTGGGAGGTGGAACTTGATCTGCTAGCGATCAAGTGAAACCGAACACAAATTGGGGTGGAAGGATAGTTCAACACTGATGCTGATCACATCAGGGTTAGATGATTCCTGAAGCTCCCTGAGTTAGTCACAAGTAATCACGCTAAGAAAGATACAACTACCATAAATCTGATTTTGAGTTGTGTGATGTTTTAAAAAAGAATTTTTAAATAGATTTTGAAAAAGAATTTTCTTCAAGTATGAAGATGGAACGAAAACTGGTTTTGAAACCGCTATCACCCGCCGATGGCTGAGCCTTAAGTCTTGATGACCGGTAGAACGGTGGGCGTGTATTAGTTTTGAAACCATTGCACCGTACGTGCGGCGGTCCTAAGTGACCGGTTGGGGCGGTTTAGTGTGTGATTTTTCCAAAGGCAGCGGGACGGGGAGAGTACCCTGAGATGTTCCTGTGTTGAGTGAGTCAACCAGAGTGCCTGAGGATATGTATATGTGTAACGTTTTGATCAGAACCGAAGGGACCGTGGGCCAGAGAGAGTAAGTGCCCATTTGTCATGAAACGGCCGTGAACCAGAAAGAGTAAGTGTTCAACGTGACCGGTACCTGAGGGATCAGTAGTATATCACTCAATATGGATTCGAGGACTGTAGTGCCTTCTTGTCTTCGGACCGATTCCATGGAGAGAGTAAAAGAGTATTTTTGATTGCTATACATGCTGTGATATGTGGTGGTATGTGTAGTATGAAATGAGACAGACTTGTGGAGTCTGTAAGGTTATACATGTACTATAACCTAGGTATTGAATGCGATGAGAGTACCACCTAGATTCAGCAACTTTGAGGACAAAGTTCCTAAGGGGGGTAGATTGAAATACCCCGGATCTAGGGATGGCGATTAAATTACTCTAATATGATTATAAAAGGCCTAATGGTGCCTAAAGAGTATTGGTAAAAAGAATAAAACCAAAAGAAGAGAAAAAGCTTGAAAAGTGAAAAACGCTAAAATGCGCGTTAAATGAGTGTAAGAGATATATGATCTCGAGAGGGTCCGAGATGGATTCCTAAGGCTTAGTTAGGCCTAATAAGTGTACGGGAATGATTCCCGAAGAAAACGAATCCAAATAATGGATTAAAACGATAACTGAGTTTTAAAGCACGTTTTTCGAGGAAGCCCGAAAACGTGACTTTAAGTGGTCAAATGGACCCGTAAAAATTATAGTTGATTATATAACTATAATTAAGTATTAATGGAAGCTTAATAGCCATTAAAAATAAAGAAACGAGAAAAATCCGAAAAACGGGCCCGGTTAGTGAATAGTGCCAAACCGGGTAAAATAACGAGCGTTTTCTGTAAGAAAACGAAAAACGCTCCAGCTCTCTAATATTGTGGGGGCCGGTTTTATTGGTGAGTCACCACTCACACACACTCTAGTTAGCAAATAAAGAAAGAAAGAAAGTAAAGGAGGAGAGAGAAAAGTAAAAAGTAAAACATAAAACTATTCTCTCACTCTCTTTCCTCTCTTTTCCTTCTTTCTTCTTCTTCTTTTCTTCTCTCCTTCTCCACGATTCCCTTCCTCCCTCTCTGGTGCTGTGCGACATGGGAGCTCAACAATGGTTCTCCACCTTCTTCTCCTTGCTCAAGTCTCATCCTTGCTCCGAATTGAAAAATAATCGCATATTTAAACTCCTCTCATCAAACTCTACCTTTCCCTCTTTTCAAAATCCCAAAAGCTTGAAGTTCATTTTCATGGGTGTGGCCCATTTGAGGAGAAAAGAACATAAACTTGAAGCTTGAAGCTTCCCCTTTCTAGCAAGGTAAAAATATCCTTGAAAAAGTCATGCTTTTCCATTTTTCCACCTTGGCCGATTTTGGCTTTTGGTAATGACTAGCTTTTCTTCCTTGTTTGAGATATTCTCCAAGCTTTAATGGTGGTGGGAGTCCCTCTTAAGATTCAAGAGTTGAAAACCATTCAAGAAACTCCAAAGGTAAAACCTAATTTGGTGCTTTAAGCATCCTTGTGAATTTTAGTTTATTTGGTGAGCCTAAGGGAGCTCCTTGGTGCTTATTTTGCAATTTGAATGTGGCTAGAGAAATGGGCAAATGAATTGCCTTGGCCGATTTGGAAGAAGAAGAGGGGAGAAGAGGAGAAGAGGAATAAAAGGAAACTTAAGAAAATTTAAGGTAAGAAACCAACTCTAATGTGTATTCTACATGTATTAGAATTTGGGATGGGTGAACAAAATGAATGAACCCTAATATGTAATGACAAGTGATTTGTTGAGGTGAGGAAGAGTTGTTGTAGTGCTTGATGCATTTGTGAATTAATGCGTGACCTAAGAGCTAAGGAGCTATGCACTTGACGATGTGTGTATAGTGTTTCATTTGGAGGAATTAATGAGTAATGATGGTTTTGTATGTGTGCTGATAGAACCCTTGTGGTTTGGCTAGTTTTAGGATGATTTAAATGGTGGTATAGTTTTGGGCAATGTTGGAGAAGTAGCCAAGTTATGGCAAAATTATGTGGAAACCTAAGTGGTTTAAGTGATGTTTTGAGTAGAGGAAAGACCTAGAGAAACTAGGTGTTGGAGGAGATTTAATTGGCTTAGAAAATCACCATGGGAATACTTGTGTACAGGGAGAGATTTGTGCAAAATCTGTAGCAAAAGAGGTGGTTTAAATGCTTGAAGAGTTGTAGAAACAAAGTAGATTTAAGGCCTTAAGAGTGAGTCATGGAACTTGGTAAGAGGTGTGCATTATGTTGGAAGTTTTGAGAAATTTGGCTAAGTGTTTAAAGGCTTGGAAAGTGAGGATTTTGCCTTGTCCGAACTTCCGTCCGGACATGGAAGTTCGGACAGGCTCTGTTGGTTAGGAAACTTTTTCATTCTCGAACTGTGTCCGAACTTGAGAAGTCCGGACACAAGTTCGGACGTACCTATTTCTTCCGTAGAATTATCCTCGAACTGTGTCCGAACTTGGGAAGTCCGGACACATGTTCGGACGCATGGACTTCTGTAATGAATTTCTCTCGACTCACGTCCGAACTTCCGAAGTCCGGACACAAGTTCGGACGTGTGTCTGTTTTCTGTCTAAAGTCACGGCTTGCGTCCGAACTTGGAAGTTCGGACACAAGTTCGGACAGACACTATACGGACCAAAAAGGTTGTTTTAAGTGTTGGGAAATGATGCCTAAAAATGGTAATTACCTAGTAAAGATGGTGTGAGGTTGTTTAAGACCAGCTAGGTGTGTTGTAAGGTTGTAAGTGATGGGGGTTTGAATGCCAATGATGTTATAAGATGTTAAGGCCTTGTTTGGTGACATGTAAAGGCCCTAGGAAGTGTGATAAAGTGTTAGAAGTGTTTGAGAAGTGAGAACTCAAATGAACAAGAGTGAAACCAAGATAACGGATAACGGGGTAACTACGGGAGTAACATTTTATTATGTTCCGTATGATATTAGTATTAATAATAACTTGAAAAATATAGATAATCATTATAAACCATGCGAAACCTTGGATGACCGGTTGAGATGACACGGTAAAAGTAAAAACCCGGTGAAGGTATGATTTTCTCATGCCCCGTATGCTAACCGAGTTACTCTGATTTGTGTGTTTGTGTGCCGGCTTAATCAAGATTAAAGCATGAAAATAATCCCTTGTTTGATTATGTATGCCTTGATGTATGTTGAATGAGCTAACATACTTGTATGCCGGTGTGGTCTAACTTAGTGCATAGACCGACTCTTAGTGAGTACTGATTGACTAGAAACCGTTGAACGGGTAGTCACTTAACCAATGGTATTATGCAAACACACACAAGCTATCGATTAAAGTATAACGATAACACAAACATATGAACTCCCTAAAATGTGAGGAGATGTACGGGTTGAGTATATACCCGATAACGGTTAGAGAACCTTATTGAAATAATCCACGAAATAAATATGAGTGGAGAGATAAATGACCTCCATCGAGAGGATTGAAGTTAGTCCAATAATGTAAACATGTAAGAAAGGTAAAAGAGACCTAAGGGAATATGTGGCTCCCTTGAGATACGGTCGACCTCTTATACGAGGATTTTACCCGGTATAAGAAGATATCCGAATGTACAAGCATATGATTGTGGGGGTAACCCTTAAACCTAAGATTACCCGAATTTAAGTAAGTTCCCAAAGCCATTAGAAACATCGAGAATGATGCTTCTAGATTAATATACATATTATTATAACTCCGAGAGAGGAGTGTACGGGAACGAGAGTAGTCCGAGAGTAGACGGACCTAAGTAAAAGAGATAGGAACTAAGAGAGAGTTCCGTGAGCTAGTTGAATCTTCCCACCATGCTAGACCCAGAGTAGGGTCGAAACCGGGGAAGTTAGACTATGCTCGAGAGCCATGAGTTTTGGCTTGAGTATGTATTAAGAGTAACAAGCGTGACGTAGGAGACCTGTAGTGTCTCGAGAATCTACAAGAGCTTGAGTATGAATAACCCAAGAGAGTGGGTGAGTTAACGAGTATAAATAACCCGAGAGAAAGGGGTGAGTATATGTATGAGCAACCCGAGAGTATGGGTAAGTATAAGAATGAGTAGCCCAAGAGAATGGGCGTGTATACGAATAAGTAACCCGAGAGAGAGCGGGTGAGGTATCGAATAAGTAAACAAGGCATAGTGAGGAATAACCCTCAATGCCTAAGGGTAACCAGTTACCACTAACAACATTGTTATGTTAGTTAGGAATCGTGTTCCGTGATTGGATGTAGATTCCTTGTGTGATATACATATATTGTATTGTCATGATGCATGTTGTTTGATTAAAATGAACTCCATGTTTATCCGACCCAAAGTAGTCGGCGTACCGCGGTTAGCACGCGGTATATGCGAATTTCATGCGCAGCGTAAGCTGACCCCCTAGGGGGAACGTTTTTAGTGTGCAGGTGCTTGAAGCTGACCACCGTTCGAGAGTGTAGGACGGGGATTGCAGTGAGCATGGGTAGTTAGATTGTAATTACTTATGCATTTGAATGAGGTGTAAGTCCGAGTATGTTATCGGCATCCGTATAATGTAGACTCGGTATAGTAAAGAAGTGAAATGATTATTGTATTTGTATGAAGTACTACTCGGTTGTTCCAGTTCATCAGACCGTTACGGTATGTAAGAAAGGCCTGGTTAGCCACATGGGTGGCTAACGGCGTTGTTTCACCCCTCGTTGTAATTAAAGTTCCGCTGCGTGAGTAGGAGTAATTAGTAACAGTTTAAGAGGTAATGACGAGATTAACGGTTGGGGTGTTACAGTTTATGACAACTCTTAAACAGATGTGGATTTTGGAATGCTTTGTGGATATTATGGGATAGTCTATGGTGTGAGGACGGACATGTTCACCCTTTTAGAAACAAAAGACAAGTCGTTCTATTCCATAGTCGGGAAATGATTACTCTGTGATCCCTTAATAAAAACATTTTTTTGTTTTTGTTTTGTTGAATGAATGCACAAAAAATTACGAAAATAGAACTATACTCTAATTCACGAATGGAAAGATAACATCAAAAGTTGCAATCTAAAATGATAAAGGAAGCTAACTACTAAATCGAGAAGACTTATGAAATAGTGATGTTGAACAGCCTGATGCCAACGTGTTGAAGACTCGAGCTGTTAACCGTCGGGGCACCATTGACCATGATTGTCTTCCTTCCAAACTTTGAGTAGGCCCTGTAAAATGTCTGAACTAGGAATGCCTATGGTTATGTAGGAAGTAACTGAGCCTGAGTCTTCGCCAAACTGAGAGTGAAGTGCATAGATTAGAGTGATTCCTAGACTAGAACAGACATGCAGGGCTGAATCCAGGAATTGAGCAAACACGCTGAAAGAAATCACATGGACCGTGAATGGGCCACTGGGCCGAGGGATAAGCCTTGAAGTCTAGATTCGTTTGATGCTCTTGTTGGGCCTTGAAGCCGGAAACAGGAATGAATGAGTTATGCAAACTATCTTGGATTCAAATGTTTTATGGACCGAAATTCTGGATTGAGAACGAAGCTCATGGGCCAAAACTATGAATTGGTCTATGGGCTCAAATGGAATGAGTTATGAGTGTGGTACTTGGGCCAGAATGACTGCTTTATATGTGAACTGGAATTTGGGCCGAGTGATTTTGATTGGGCCTAAAAGATGACACCTAGATCTAGGGTTTTGGGTTAGGGTCATGATAAGAAGCCTACCTAGACTAGAATGAGCCCCTGCGCCGGAATGTGTTTGGGCCTGAAGTAAAGCACATGAGCTGGAATGGTCCCTAAATCACAAATGGGCTTAACTTCCTTTGGGCGAGGGAAGATGGTTGCTAAGCCGAAAAAGATTTTATTTTCAGGACTTGTGAGTTATTTCAGGTTCAGGTGGATTTCTTTTTTATGGGCCTAGAACTAATTGGATAATTCAAATTGGGCCAGAAGAGAAATCACCTAAGTCTAGGATTTTGGGCCGAAGCCCGAACGACTCACATGTTAAACCAAACAGGGCCTCTGGGCCGCAAACAAATAGAGCTGCCAGTTCGTGTGGGGCTAGGTTGATGTAGGAGAAGTTCCTATCAATCTCTAGGTTGGGTAGTGGGGCGATCATACAAGCAAACAAGGCCCACACAAATTCAACATGTCCTCACTAGACGTTTAAATCAAACCGGGTATGGGTCGATCCGGAGAGGTGCTTGGGGCATGGGCCCAGGTCACCACAAAGGAATAGGGCTTGCACGCTATTCTCTTTGGGCTTCCCCTCTTTTTTCACATCACCTAAAGGTGTGCGTCTACGGTCGGGTCTTTGACTGACCAAACAATGGGCTAGGTAAGGGCACTGCCAGGAAAACGCTTGGGGCTAAGGCCCAGGTATTAAGGGGGTGTGGTTAGACGACACCCTCCTCTTTCCCCCGCTTATTCACATCACCTAAAAGGTGTGAGTCCCTGACAGGGGACCCTCAAACGGGTCCCGGGGTGAAATCGGTTTGCGTGGACCCTCGCTCTCATATGATGCAAAGGTGCAGGAATTAAAGTGCGCACAAAGATAAACAAACAATGTAATAAAAGCCATAAATAAACATTTTCAAGTTAAGCCCTCTTTCTTAAAATTAAATAAGTTAATATTAAGAATCTTGTCCCCAGCAGAGTCGCTAGTCTGTGAGCCTCGATTTAAAACCCTATCCTATGTGGATTAACTTGATTGGGATCTAATCGGGTTTTAGGTCCACTTATAACCTAAGATTAATAACTATGTCATATAACAATAATTATTAAAACCTAAGCTAGCTCACTGGAACCTATTATGAGTCGCCACCTAATTTTAACCTAGATCAAATTAGGAAAGGAGAGTTCGGGTTCGGGGGCTTGATATTCGACTTAATTAGGGTTCAAATTACTTTCATTACCCTTCCTAGGTCGTTTTTCCTCTACTTGGTTCAATTACGGCTTTCTACAAAGTTGTTTTTAACCTAGGTACACGCTTCTGTTTTTTTTATTTTTTAACGTTTTTTGACAGAAAATTAAAGTGGAAATTAAAATACCAAAACTAGGGTTTCGGAGGCAGAATTAGGTCAAGTTTCGTTTACGTCCGTAGCCACGGACACCATGTCCGAGACCACGGACCCCAGTTAACCCAATTATACAGAAAAGTCGAATTTGAGGAAAAACAAAAGTTTGAAAAGTCCGGGGCCACGGACAGGCTGTCCGTGGGCCCGGACATTATTTTAGAAAACTTAAATTTTAAAATTTTAAAATCCCGCCGCCGTCCGTGGGCGTCCGAGGCCACGGACAACCCGTCCGTGGTCCCGGACCATAGGTCTGAGATCCCGGACAACCCACGGACAGGGGTTTTATGGTGGTTCCCGAAGGTGTTTTCGGCTCAAAATTTATGCACGTGTAGCCTGAAAGGTGTACAATTCGTTAGTAATTGAAAGATTGCAGTTTGAAGTCGAATTATGTACGAAACTTGACGAACAAGTAACAAGGCAGAATAAAAGTAATTAGCAATACAGAAGCGTAAAAAGGTTAGTTTGAACCCAAAATTTGACAGAGAGTTAGTAAGGTCGTGGAGAGTTAGAAAAGTAGAATTGCAACCTGTTTTACCTTCAGATTCGTGGTGTTTCTTCACGTCGGGATTCTTCGGAGGCCTCGTTGATGGCGGATCCGGAAGAACTTCGAACCGAGCTTCTGACTCCTTGCTGTTCTTGATGTTCTTCACGTTTTGGTGCTGTTTTGGTGAGGGTTTGATGATGGATGATGTTGTGGGAGTTGAAAAATGTGTTTGGTGTTGATTTCGGTGAGATTTCGGTGTTTGACTGTGGCTCTGGAGTTCAAAACGTGGAGAGAGAGAGACGGCTGCCTTCTTTGAGAGTCTAGGGTTCTTGAGGTTCTTCTATGATCATGGGATAAGGTTCCTTATATAGGCTTCCTTAAAGATAGAAAAATCCGGTAAAACCGAGATTTACCGACGTTTTAGCTCAAGGGCTTCCAAAAGGAATTTGATTATGAAATTTTACACATGGGTAAAGGATGATATTTCCGAATTTTCTAAAGTGGAATCGAATTTTTTGGACATTGGAATATTTTTAAATTCAATTTCTCGTCAGATTCAATCAGAAATTGCTAGAAAATTATTAGAAATTCGAAAAATCAAAATTCCAACGCCATTATGCTTAAAATGTCATCCTCTATCATGGGTTAAAATATCAAAGCGTTTCAAGCTGATTTGGGCATCCTTTGGAGGAGAGAAAAGCTTACAAGAGGTCTTAGGAGCCTTTAAAGATTACGAAAACGCCCCTGAAAGTGACGAAGCTGCTCCCCATGCCATGGAACGTGCCGATCGGGCCGGGATCCCTCACCGCTTGATTAAAATGCCTCTCACAACACCAGTACCTCGTAGACCCTAACCAGGGGGTCAAAATTTTAGGTATAACAAAAACCAAAAGAGAAAACAACCATAACATACAAAGAGAATCGAACCGGTTATGACATCGACTCCCATACTCACACGCGTGGCCGGAACGACCGGACTCCTCACTTCCCCCGTTAGCACTTGTTAGAAGTCCCATTATTGAAACTTTCTAAGTTAATTCACTAGCAAGTGTTTAGGTCTAGTTAGACACACACAAGGTAGATGAGGCATAACTTACCAACACAATAATATTAACAACTGTAAACTCATTACATGACTTAAGTCTTACAAGGTCAAAAACACACAGAAAAACAAACAACACACAAGCCGGTGTAAACCGGTAGGCAACAGACTGCAAGAAAACCATACCTTGGTCCCTGCTTCGATTGGTTTCCACCGTAGGCAACTCCTATACAAATTTAGTAACGTCGGTTAATTACCGTACTTGACTTCTAGTTAGTTAACTACTTCACATAATTATATTATATTCTTTCACGCTTAACCCACACTTACTCACCATCCTAATGGTCATTAAAAGTCACCAAACAAGTCCTAACAATCATACATTATCATTAACATTCAAGTCCCCACCTTGGAAATGCCTAAAAACACTTTCTGGAACACTTTTAGGGTGGTCCGGGTTTGTGTCCGAGGTTACAAACCCGGACCAACTCATCGCAAGATTATCTGCCTACATTTTCACCTGGTCCGGGTTTATGTACCGAGATACAACCCGGACCACATACAGAATTGAATCCTCAGGTATGTTTTTTGGGGTGGTCCGGGTTTAGGTACCAATTTGCAAACTCGGACCACTCCAGGATCTTTACAGAACTTTGTTTTTAAGCCACTTTTCAACCTCCAATCCGAACCTAACCTTCTCTCAATGTTCCTACATAAATCCAACCATGTTTTAACACTAATTTAGCACCTTAAACCTCTTCTAACTGCTCTTGTCTAAACCCATCACTCAATTCCTTACAAATTCATTCACGAACACTTGTGATATTTTCCTTAAGTTTTCTAAGTGGTAGTTTTATGCCTACAGCACCATCTAACCAAAATGTTACCTTATTTATACTACTATCTCTACTCCTTAAGCATTATTCTTACTCAGAAACCTCAATTACACAAGCTCTTTCTATTTTTCCTCCAATACACACGTATACTCTTACAACCACAATTCTTTTCTTGTTCAACAATTGTCTCTAGTCTTAACTACTTTCCACCATGACTTTGATGTATCATCATCACCTAATGAGCACTAGATTCCTCAAGACAATGCCCATGCATTTTAACACCTAGAACATCTTAATTCCCTTTCTTTCTACTCAAATTTTGACATAGCTTTGTTAGTATTTCCTTACACACCCAAAACACAAGGTTTTTCACCTTTAAACACTCAAGAAAATTTATTCACATAAAAATGTTCTCTACACATATCTAAGCCTTAAACTACACTACATCACAATATAGTGCATATTTTAAATTGCTTGGCACTTAGGCCCTCAAATTGCATGGCTCTTAGGCCCTCAAATTGCATAAACCATAAACACTGAATTTCCCACATAATATTTGGCTTTGATCTGCAATTACACACATCATTTCATATGCCATTAATAGCCTCTTTAAGGATAGTTTTCTAGCTCATTTGCCATTGGCTCCTTAGGTAGTTTAATAAGTATTTAAAGTTCAATTTTCCTAAAGCACATTAGGTTAGTTTATTTACCTCTTTTCCTTCCAAACTTCTTTCTTGTTTCCTTGGATTGAAAATTAGCAAGGAACTTGATCACTTGTCAACTTTCTATCCATACACAAGTAAAGATAATGAGCATTAAGCTTCATGCTTATACTATTAATAAACCTTAGGTTATACAATGTTTTAAAACACATAAATGAATTTTTTACCTTAGAATTGAATGGGAATTGGATTAAGTAGCAAGAGAGGACTCCACCCAGTCCTTTGAAGATTGGAATGAGCTAAGAATGAGCAAAAGAAAAAACCATGAAGAAGGTGATTTCGGTCACATATGAAACAAGAGGAAATGAAGTTTTTCTTTGAGTTTCCTTACCTTGAAGCAAAGAAGAACAATAAGGTGTAAAAAGATGAGCTCATCTCCTTCCATGGTGATTCCCCTTGGCACCGAAATGGAGGTTTTGGAGTTTTGATAAGCCAAGAATGTAGAGCTTGACTAAACTAAGAGAATGATGGTCTTGGAATTAATTTTGGTACATTGAGCTAGGAGATATTAGCAATGGAAGATGGAGATAGTGTGTGAGCTGTAGCCAAACCGTAATGGAGAAGGAGGAGAGGATGAAGACGGTGGGAAATGAGAAAGGAAGAAGAGAATGAAGAGAGAGGTAACTTTGAAAGATATTTAAGTGAAAAGGTGAATAGTGTTTTTACTTACTTTTTGCTTTCTTCATTATTTAGTTAAGTAAGTGTGGTGAGTCACCCTTGAAAACCCGGCCCCCATAGTCAAATGGGGTGTTTTATGGTCTTTGTTGACCATTTAGTTGACTTATATTGACTAAAGTCTTAAACTAGCACTATTTGGTTACTATTCACTAAACAAGGCACATAATTGTGAAATTTTTGATTTCCCATTGATTTAGACCTCCTAATGTGATACTAAGTAGTACACATGTTGACTAAAGAGTAATGATGGACATTTAGCCATTCAAACCCATTTACAAGACAAATTTTCAAAAATGTGCTTTAAGTCTCCTTAAAGCACATTTTGTGTTTCAACTTGTTTTCAAGCTTGGTTTTCTTTGGTAATTGATTTAACATGTTCATTAACATGTAAATAAGGTCTTGGTAGGCTCTTAGAGTCTAAACCAAGGTTATCCCAAGCTTAGAGCACATTTTTGCTCTAATTGCCTTTATGGTATTTTATAGTGTTTTCTACAGTTTAAATTGTTCACTAATGTTTCCACGACACTTTTTAGCCTTATTATACCATATTTTAGTATTTAAACAACATATAAGAAGGTTTGGGGTATTTCAATCTACCCCCCTTAAAAGAACTTTGTCCCCAAAGTTCACTACGCAATTTCAATCTTAGCACACAAGGATCACTTATTAAAACAACACTTCCAAAAAAACATTCTTTACATGATATCGGACACAAAGTATCGGTAACAAAACATCACTTAGACACTAAGGTCTGCAATACCACAACATAGGCACTGCACTACAATGCATGCCGAACGTACATAGTCGTTCCACAACATAGGCAATGCACTCCAACGCATGCCGAACGTACATAACCGAAACGGTTCTACCCCCCTTAAAATAGAGGTACGCTCCGTACCCTATACATACAAATACTAAGAAGTAAACAACGACGGGTACTTCACCTTCATCTTATCTTCTAGCTCCCAAGTGGCCTCCTCAACTTCCTGGTTAGACCAGAGGACCTTCACCAGTCTCACAGACTTATGGCGAGTGTCTCGAGTCTTAGTGTCCAGAATCCATACGGGAGTCTCCACTGATCGCATGGTCGGCTCTAACGTTAGCCTTTCAGGCTGAAGTAGATGAGACAGATGAGGCATATATTTCTTCAACTGGGACACATGAAATACATCATGTACCTTGCCCAGCTCAGCAGGTAAATCTAGCATGTAAGCTACCGGGCCTATCCGCTCCGTCACAACATAAGGCCCCACATATTTTGGGCTCAACTTGCCTTTCTGGCCAAAACGAAATACTCCCTTGATGGGGGATACTCTAAGAAATACCTGATCGCCTACGGCGAACTCCAGGTCACTTCTGCGCACATCGGCATATGACTTCTACCTATCCTGAGCTGCCTTCATGTTAGCTCGGATCTGACATACTTCAGCTTGTACTTGTTCCAGGTACTCTGGTCCTATAATGACCGTCTCAATCGACTCATCCCAACATAATGGCGTGCGGCATGGTCTACAGTACAAAGCCTGGAAGGGAGACATCTTGATCGAAGAATGGTAACTGTTGTTGTAGCTAAATCAATCAGATGTAACTTATCAATCCAGCTGGTCTGAAAGTCAAGTGCACATGCACGTAACATATCCTCAAGTGTCTGGATGGTGCGCTCACTTTGACCATCTGTCTGTGGGTGGAACGCTGTACTTAGCTTCAGCTCGGTACCAAGCGCTTCCCGTGTAGTTCTCCAGTACCTCTAGAGGAATCTGGTATCCCTATCAGACACGATAGTCTTCGGTACCCCATGGTGCTGTACAATCTCTCGGTCGAAGAGCTCTGCTAGCCTCGCCACTTTCCAGGTGTCCTTCATCGGTATGAATCGGGCCACCTTGGTCAGTCGGTCAACAACGACCCAAATCATATTCAGACCTCCCCTTGTAGGCGGAAGCCCTACTACGAAGTCCATGGAGATATCATGAAACTTCCACTCAGGCACTAGCATTAGCTGTACCATACCACCAGGCCGTCGGTGCTTAAACTTGACTTTCTGACAAGTGAGACACCTCACAACATAATCATTTACATCCTAATTCATACCAGCCCACCAAAAATAACATTTCATATCCTTGTACATCTTTGAAGCTCTGGGGTGAATCAAAGTCGTAGGACAGTGGGATTCACTCAGTATGTGCTCTTTTAGCTCAGCGCTACTCCTCGGAATACACAGTCGACCATTCAGCCTAATCAAGTCATCATCGTGGAGTCAGAAATCATACTTCTGACCCTCGAATGTGCCATTAATAAGCTTCTGCCTGATCTCTAACATATACTGATCTATCATCTGAGCACTCTGCACCTCTTCAACCAAGCTAGAATGAGAGACTAGTGAATGGAGAGAGTGTGCTCGGCGACTCAGTGCGTCAGCTACCACATTTGCCTTACCCTCTTTATACTGCAGGTTGATGTCGTAATCGTTTAGAAACTCGACCCACCTTCTTTGCCTCATGTTCAACTCCTTCTGAGTGAACAAGTACTTCAAACTCTTGTGGTCAGAATAGATTGCCATGTTTACCCCATACAAATGATGTCGCCATATCTTCAAAGCGAAAACAATGGCACCCAATTCTAAGTCGTGGGTAGGGTAGTTCTCTTCATGCTTCTTCAGCTGTCAGGAGGCGTATGCTATGGCCTTCCCATGTTGCATCAATACACAACCCATACCTCTTCCGGATGCGTCGCAGTAGACCTCAAAATCATCTGTACCGTCTGGTATAGTCAGGACTGGTGTAGATGCCAGAGCATCCTTGAGACTCTGGAAAGAACTCTCACAGTCGTCTGTCCACTCGAATGGTGCATCCTTCTTCATCAAGGAAGTCATCGGCTTCGAGACACTGGAGAAGTCCTTCACAAACCTCCTGTAATATCCTGCCAGACCGAGGAAGCTCTGAATGTTGGTAACTGTCTTCGGCCTAGGCCTGGTGCGCACTGCATCTATCTTGGCCGGATCAATAGCGATCCCAGCCTCGGAAATAACATGACCGAGGAATGAAACTTGGTTCAACCAGAATTCACACTTAGAGAATTTGGCATACAACTGATTCTGTCTCAATGTCTACAACACACACTTCTCAGGTGGCTTTCATGCTCACCTCTCGATTTCGAATACACAAGGATATTGTCGATGAAGACTACTACCGGCTTGTCCAACTGACCTCAGAACAAGCGGTTCATTAAATCCATAAACTTGGCTGGTGCATTGGATAACCCACACGGCATGACCGTGAACTCGTAATGACCGTATCTGGTTCGGAATGCGGTCTTCTCAATGTCGCCCTCTCGAATAGCAATCTGATGGTAGCCGGATCATAAGTCGATCTTGGAGAACACTGATGCTCCTTTCAACTGGTCAAATAAGCCGTCAATACGGGGTAAAGGATAACGGTTCTTCACCGTCATTGCATTCAGCTCCCTGTAGTCGATGCAGAGGCGGAGACTACCGTCCTTCTTCTTCATGAAGAGGACCGGCGCTCCCCATAGTGAAATGCTCGGGTGAATAAATCCCTTGTGGAGTTGGTCTCTCAGCTGCTCCTTGAGCTCTGTCATTTCAGAGCTGGAGCCATACGGTAGGGCGCCTTCGCTATTGGTCCAGTTCCCGGCACCAATTCAATCTCAAACTCAACTTCCCGTGCTGGCGGCATGCCCGGTAGTTCCTTAGGAAAAACATCAGGAAACTCCGACACAAGCGGCACATCTGGGCTAAACTCAGGATCTCTCTATGTCCTGGACATAGCAGAGGTATACATCACTCACCTTTCGCAACTCCCAGTACATACACATAGCGGAGATAATCTGAGTCGAAGGCTCCCTGGGCCTCTGGCAGTATGAAATGACCCCAGTCGGACTCCGAAGAAGCAGTCGATGCTCGGCGCATAGGATTCGACCCCTGTGCTGCTCCAACCAGTTCATCCCCACAATAACATCAAATCCAAGTCCGTCGAACTCTATCATGTCGATTAGAAACTCTTCATCTCTGATTCGTACAATAGCACCTTGGTGATAGCGGGTACACTTGATCCGTTCTCTCGACGGGAGAGTGACTAGGAAGTCAGGCATCTCTTCACCGTCTAACCCCAGCCTCTTCGCAAATGAAAGCGAAACAAAGGTATGTGAGGCTCCAGAGTCGAACAAGATCGATGCGTCCATGCCATTGACAGGAAAGGTACCGGTGAGGATGGTGCCGCTCTTGCCGGCTTCAGCCTCATTACACACTCCCAGTATACCTCCCTTCCCGAGTGCACATCCTAATTCAGTTCACAAACTCGTAAGTACACAGTAACAATACGGTTGATATACTCCAAAACGACGCCTCTTTATTCATTAACATACTCTTTACACCATAGGTTGTTTACACTGTCAACATAACTAACATATACATAACATCCTTAACATACAACTGGCTTCATCCATTACATGGTTACACAAGGCTTAAAACTGCCGAAATGTCAAATTTAAACGTCCAGGTTTCATGTGTGTGGCATTGATTACTGTCGAAGGTGTGGTATTCAGTTTGATCTTCTTGATACCGTGATATAACATCCTTGACTGCCCACCCATGATTAACACATCTCCTGACTTCAACACCAACTTCTTTGCGAGATCAGCACGCTTTTGCTTGCTATATACAAATACTGCGGTATCACCAATGGACCAAGACACCACGGGTACTCCCTTACTCAGAGACTCGGGTGTTTCGTCCTTATCTTGGTGTAGACCTAACCGTCCCCCTTTCTGATAGAAGTTCACAATACACAAATCTGCTTTAACACTCGGAATTGGATCCGACTCAACTTGCTGAGCAATTCCCACGGTGTGGTTACAACCGCAAGGAACTCCCCACGTATTTTTGGTACAGTTGCTCAGTCTTCAGCTCGCACATCTTGATATGTCGTGGAGTAAGGATTCCAGTCCTTACCCATGCACATCATCTTCTACTTCATCTTTGATCCATTCGGGTATTCGGGTGTGTAGAAACCTCCAGGTGTTGCTCCCAGTTCGTCGCATCGTCGGATGATGTGGATTTGTGCTTCGGTGTCAGGTATCCATTTAATAATATCATACCTGGCTGGATGACCTGACATTGCTCCATCGGGAAATCGGTGATGCTGATGGTGGTTTCTTCAGGGTATGGTGTGGGTGGGATTGGATAACTAATATTGAAGGTTCCTAAACTTTAGAATTTTCTAACTTAGGTAAATTATACATTATACTTTAACTTTTCACTCATATGGTTGTTCATTTAGACTTGCTAACACTCATGCATGAAATGCGGTAAGCTGTCAATTATTTCACTCATCGGTTAAGGTTGTACCTGGTCTAGAAGAGGGTCCTGCAGCCTCAAACCGGTCTACCACATTCAGGGCGGCCTTGCCGGATGCCGACCCCTTCCCCTTCTAGGAGTTCATGTTCCCCTTATTAGAGGATTGCTGGTTAGTCGCTTTCGGGCCTTCGGTGGTCGCGGCGGCCTTTCGTTCCATTGCCCTTTTGGCCTGTAGTTCCTACCATTGGGGTTCGGTAGCACTCGTAGTCGCGGTGCCCCATCTTCTAGCGGTAACGACACTGCACATCGTTTCCCTTGCAGTCCTTGTCGGGGTGGTCTCCGTTGCACCACTTACAGTAATAGTGGCGCTCTGGTCCAGAGCCCGTGCTTGCTGCTACAACATTACACTATCAGTACACACTTCATAACACATCAACACACATTTAAACTTGGTACACAGATTCAGTAGTTACCCTTGGGCGGTGAGAGCGTAGGGGTTTGTCGCATAGGCATATGTGAGCTGTAGTGGCTCCTCAGTAGTGGTGGTCTGGGCTTGGCCTTTGCCACCCTGTTGTTGGCCCTTCTAGGACTGGGGATAAGGTTTCTTATTCTTTCCTCCCCCGTACCCTTGGGTGACCTGACCCTCGCTCGAAGCCTTGCACTTATGCGCATTCTCCTCATCCCTCAAACGGACAGTAATCTCTACTATTGCAGCGGCATGATAGCACTCCTATATTTAGGGTGTTAGTTATGCCCCGCAAATCAAACTCATAGTCACATTCACACATTATACATACTAATTCACATCACACTGTTGTTCCATTACCTACAAGGTAGTATATCCAGTTGGCCTCATTCTGTAGCGTAGGCGGTAGCTGAGTCCGTTGTAAAAACGGTTTACCAGTATCCGATCTGAGTAACCCAGATCTGGTAGCAGGTGGATAAGGCCGATGAAGGCGGGGTAGTACTCGTCTACCGACATCTTATCCCCCTGCCTCAGGCTCTCCAGCTCAAGGCGCTTCGCCTCTTGCACATGTATCGGGTAGTACTTGGCTCGCAGCAGAGCCGTGTACTCCCTCCACTGAAAGGTAGGATCAACAACTCTGCCCTCCCGTACCAGCTTCCACCAACTCTGTGCTGAACCCTAACCCTTCAGGTAGTAAGCGGCAAGACGGACCTTGACCTCAGCAGGCACATTCGAGGTCTCGTAGCGGTCTTCATCTCGGAGATGTACGCCTCCAACTTACTAGGGTCGGTCTCCCCACTAAACGACGGTGGTCTCAGGTCTGCCAACGCCTTGACCTAGTTGGTCTCTCGTGGCGGTGGCGGTGGTGGTTGAACATCGGGCTGTTGCCCCTGCTGCATCGCAGCTACCAACTGCGGGACCATCTGGGCTACGACGGCCGCTACAGCATCGGCCATGACTTGTGCCGTAGTATTCTCTCCCTGGTTCCCGGTATCACCAATGCCGCGCCCACGGCCTCTACCAGTGGGTCCACCTGACATCTGAATTCACACGAACATTCATTAGCATCATGCTTTCAAAGTTTGTAGCAGCAAGCACGGGCTCTGGACCAGAGCGCCACTATTACTGTAAGTGGTGCAACGGAGACCACCCCGACAAGGACTGCAAGGGAAACGATGTGCATGTCGTTACCGCTAGAAGATGGGCACCGCGACTACGAGTGCTACCGAAACCCCAATGGTAGGAACTACAGGCCAAAAGGGCAATGGAACGAAAGGCCGCCGCGACCACCGAAGGCCCGAAAGCGACTAACCAGCAATCCTCTAATAAGGGGAACATGACTCCTAGAAGGGGAAGGGGTCGGCATCCGGCAAGGCCCCCCCTGAATGTGGTAGACCGTTTGAGGCTGCAGGACCCTCTTCTAGACCAGGTACAACCTTAACCGATGAGTGAAATAATTGACAGCTTACCGCATTTCATGCATGAGTGTTAGCAAGTCTAAATGAACAACCATATGAGTGAAAAGTTAAAGTATAATGTATAATTTACCTAAGTTAGAAAATTCTAAAGTTTAGGAACCTTCAATATTAGTTATCCAATCCCACCCACACCATACCCTGAAGAAACCACCAGCATCACACCCGATTTCCCGATGGAGCAATGTCAGGTCATCCAGCCAGGTATGATATTATTAAATGGATACCTGACACCCGAAGCACAAATCCCATCATCCGACGATGCGACGAACTGGGAGCAACACCTGGAGGTTTCTACACACCCCGAATACCCGAATGGATCAAAGATGAAGTAGAAGATGATGTGCATGGGTAAGGACTGGAATCCTTACTCCACGACATATCAAGATGTGCGAGCTGAAGACTGAGCAACTGTACCAAAAATACGTGGGGAGTTCCTTGCGGTTGTTAACCACACCGTGGGAATTGCTCAGCAAGTTGAGTCGGATCCAATTCCGAGTGTTAAAAGATTTTGTATTGTGAACTTCTATCAGAAAGGGGACGGTTAGGTCTACACCAAGATAAGGACGAAACACCCGAGTCTCTGAGTAAGGGAGTACCCGTGGTGTCTTGGTCCATTGGTGATACCGCAGTATTTGTATATAGCAAGCAAAAGCGTGCTGATCTCGCAAAGAAGTTGGTGTTGAAGTCAGGAGATGTGTTAATCATGGGTGGGCAGTCAAGGATGTTATATCACGGTATCAAGAAGATCAAACTGAATACCACACCTTCGACAGTAATCAATGCCACACACATGAAACCTGGACGTTTAAATTTGACATTTCGGCAGTTTTAAGCCTTGTGTAACCATGTAATGGATGAAGCCAGTTGTATGTTAAGGATGTTATGTATATGTTAGTTATGTTGACAGTGTAAACCAACCTATGGTGTAAAGAGTATGTTAATGAATAAAGAGGCGTCGTTTTGGAGTATATCAACCGTATTGTTACTGTGTACTTACGAGTTTGTGAACTGAATTAGGATGTGCACTTGGGAAGGGAGGTATACTGGGAGTGTGTAATGAGGCTGAAGCCGGCAAGAGCGGCACCATCCTCACCGTACCTTTCCTGTCAATGGCATGGACGCATCGATCTTGTTCGACTCTGGAGCCTCACATACCTTTGTTTCGCTTTCATTTGCGAAGAGGCTGGGGTTAGACGGTGAAGAGATGCCTGACTTCCTAGTCACTCTCCCGTCGAGAGAACGGATCAAGTGTACCCGCTATCACCAAGGTGCTATTGTACGAATCAGAGATGAAGAGTTTCTAATCGACATGATAGAGTTCGACGGGACTTGGATTTGATGTTATTGTGGGGATGAACTGGTTGGAGCAGCACAGGGGTCGAATCCTATGCGCCGAGCATCGACTGCTCTCTTCGGAGTCCGACTGGGGTCATTTCATACTGCCAGAGGCCCAGGGAGCCTTCGACTCAGATTATCTCCGCTATGTGTATGTACTGGGAGTTGCGAAAGGTGAGTGATGTATACCTCTGCTATGTCCAGGACATAGAGAGATCCTGAGTTTAGCCCAGATGTGCCGCTTGTGTCGGAGTTTCCTGATGTTTTTCCTAAGGAACTACCGGGCATGCCGCCAGCACGGGAAGTTGAGTTTGAGATTGAATTGGTGCCGGGAACTGGACCAATAGCGAAGGCGCCCTACCGTATGGCTCCAGCTGAAATGACAGAGCTCAAGGAGCAGCTGAGAGACCAACTCCACAAGGGATTTATTCACCCGAGCATTTCACTATGGGGAGCGCCGGTCCTCTTCATGAAGAAGAAGGACGGTAGTCTCCGCCTCTGCATCGACTACAGGGAGCTGAATGCAATGACGGTGAAGAACCGTTATCCTTTACCCCGTATTGACGGCTTATTTGACCAGTTGAAAGGAGCATCAGTGTTCTCCAAGATCGACTTATGATCCGGCTACCATCAGATGCTATTCGAGAGGGCGACATTGAGAAGACCGCATTCCGAACCAGATACGGTCATTACGAGTTCACGGTCATGCCGTGTGGGTTATCCAATGCACCAGCCAAGTTTATGGATTTAATGAACCGCTTGTTCTGAGGTCAGTTGGACAAGCCGGTAGTCTTCATCGACAATATCCTTGTGTATTCGAAATCGAGAGGTGAGCATGAAAGCCACCTGAGAAGTGTGTTGTAGACATTGAGACAGAATCAGTTGTATGCCAAATTCTCTAAGTGTGAATTCTGGTTGAACCAAGTTTCATTCCTCGGTCATGTTATTTCCGAGGCTGGGATCGCTATTGATCCGGCCAAGATAGATGCAGTGCGCACCAGGCCTAGGCCGAAGACAGTTACCAACATTCAGAGCTTCCTCGGTCTGGCAGGATATTACAGGAGGTTTGTGAAGGACTTCTCCATGTCTCGAAGCCGATGACTTCCTTGATGAAGAAGATGCACCATTCGAGTGGACAGACGACTGTGAGAGTTCTTTCCAGAGTCTCAAGGATGCTCTGGCATCTACACCAGTCCTGACTATACCAGACGGTACAGATGATTTTGAGGTCTACTGCGACGCATCCGGAAGAGGTATGGGTTGTGTATTGATGCAACATGGGAAGGCCATAGCATACGCCTCCTGACAGCTGAAGAAGCATGAAGAGAACTACCCTACCCACGACTTAGAATTGGGTGCCATTGTTTTCGCTTTGAAGATATGGCGACATCATTTGTATGGGGTAAACATGGCAATCTATTCTGACCACAAGAGTTTGAAGTACTTGTTCACTCAGAAGGAGTTGAACATGAGGCAAAGAAGGTGGGTCGAGTTTCTAAACGATTACGACATCAACCTGCAGTATAAAGAGGGTAAGGCAAATGTGGTAGCTGACGCACTGAGTCGCCGAGCACACTCTCTCCATTCACTAGTCTCTCATTCTACTTTTGGTTGAAGAGGTGCAGAGTGCTCATGATAGATCAGTATATGTTAGAGATCAGGCAGAAGCTTATTAATGGCACATTCGAGGGTCAGAAGTATGATTTCTGACTCCACGATGATGACTTGATTAGGCTGAATGGTCGACTGTGTATTCCGAGGAGTAGCGCTGAGCTAAAAGAGCACATACTGAGTGAATCCCACTGTCCTACGACTTTGATTCACCCCAGAGCTTCAAAGATGTACAAGGATATGAAATGTTATTTTTGGTGGGCTGGTATGAATTAGGATGTAAATGATTATGTTGTGAGGTGTCTCACTTGTCAGAAAGTCAAGTTTAAGCACCGACGGCCTGGTGGTATGGTACAGCTAATGCTAGTGCCTGAGTGGAAGTTTCATGATATCTCCATGGACTTCGTAGTAGGGCTTCCGCCTACAAGGGGAGGTCTGAATATGATTTGGGTCGTTGTTGACCGACTGACCAAGGTGGCCCGATTCATACCGATGAAGGACACCTGGAAAGTGGCGAGGCTAGCAGAGCTCTTCGACCGAGAGATTGTACAGCACCATGGGGTACCGAAGACTATCGTGTCTGATAGGGATACCAGATTCCTCTAGAGGTACTGGAGAACTACACGGGAAGCGCTTGGTACCGAGCTGAAGCTAAGTACAACAACAACAAAAACAGCGTTTCCACCCACAGACAGATGGTCAAAGTGAGCGCACCATCCAGACACTTGAGGATATGTTACGTGCATGTGCACTTGACTTTCAGACCAGCTGGATTGATAAGTTACATCTGATTGAATTTAGCTACAACAACAGTTACCATTCTTCGATCAAGATGTCTCCCTTCCAGGCTTTGTACTGTAGACCATGCCGCACGCCATTATGTTGGGATGAGTCGATTGAGACGGTCATTATAGGACCAGAGTACCTGGAACAAGTACAAGCTGAAGTATGTCAGATCCGAGCTAACATGAAGGCAGCTCAGGATAGGTAGAAGTCATATGCCGATGTGCGCAGAAGTGACCTGGAGTTCGCCGTAGGCGATCAGGTATTTCTTAGAGTATCCCCCATCAAGGGAGTATTTCGTTTTGGCCAGAAAGGCAAGTTGAGCCCAAAATATGTGGGGCCTTATGTTGTGACGGAGCGGATAGGCCCGGTAGCTTACATGCTAGATTTACCTGCTGAGCTGGGCAAGGTACATGATGTATTTCATGTGTCCCAGTTGAAGAAATATATGCCTCATCTGTCTCATCTACTTCAGCCTGAAAGGCTAACGTTAGAGCCGACCATGCGATCAGTGGAGACTCCCGTATGGATTCTGGACACTAAGACTCGAGACACTCGCCATAAGTCTGTGAGACTGGTGAAGGTCCTCTGGTCTAACCAGGAAGTTGAGGAGGCCACTTGGGAGCTAGAAGATAAGATGAAGGTGAAGTACCCGTCGTTGTTTACTTCTTAGTATTTGTATGTATAGGGTACGGAGCGTACCTCTATTTTAAGGGGGGTAGAACCGTTTCGGTTATGTACGTTCGGCATGCGTTGGAGTGCATTGCCTATGTTGTGGAACGACTATGTACGTTCGGCATGCATTGTAGTGCAGTGCCTATGTTGTGGTATTGCAGACCTTAGTGTCTAAGTGATGTTTTGTTACCGATACTTTGTGTCCGATATCATGTAAAGAATGTTTTTTTGGAAGTGTTGTTTTAATAAGTGATCCTTGTGTGCTAAGATTGAAATTGCGTAGTGAACTTTGGGGACAAAGTTCTTTTAAGGGGGTAGATTGAAATACCCCAAACCTTTATATGTTGTTTAAATACTAAAATATGGTATAATAAGGCTAAAAAGTGTCGTAGAAACATTAGTGAACAATTTAAACTGTAGAAAACACTATAAAATACCATAAAGGCAATTAGAGCAAAAATGTGCTCTAAGCTTGGGATAACCTTGGTTTAGACTCTAAGAGCCTACCAAGACCTTATTTACATGTTAATGAACATGTTAAATCAATTACCAAAGAAAACCAAGCTTGAAAACAAGTTGAAACACAAAATGTGCTTTAAGGAGACTTAAAGCACATTTTTGAAAATTTGTCTTGTAAATGGGTTTTGAATGGCTAAATGTCCATCATTACTCTTTAGTCAACATGTGTACTACTTAGTATCACATTAGGAGGTCTAAATCAATGGGAAATCAAAAATTTCACAATTATGTGCCTTGTTTAGTGAATAGTAACCAAATAGTGCTAGTTTAAGACTTTAGTCAATATAAGTCAACTAAATGGTCAACAAAGACCATAAAACACCCCATTTGACTAAGGGGGCCGGTTTTCAAGGGTGACTCACCACACTTACTTAACTAAATAATGAAGAAAGCAAAAAGTAAGTAAAAACACTATTCACCTTTTCACTTAAATATCTTTCAAAGTTACCTCTCTCTTCATTCTCTTCTTCCTTTCTCATTTCCCACCGTCTTCATCCTCTCCTCCCTTCTCCATTACGGTTTGGCTACAGCTCACACACTATCTCCATCTTCCATTGCTAATATCTCCTAGCTCAATGTACCAAAATTAATTCCAAGACCATCATTCTCTTAGTTTAGTCAAGCTCTACATTCTTGGCTTATCAAAACTCCAAAACCTCCATTTCGGTGCCAAGGGGAATCACCATGGAAGGAGATGAGCTCATCTTTTTACACCTTATTGTTCTTCTTTGCTTCAAGGTAAGGAAACTCAAAGAAAAACTTCATTTCCTCTTGTTTTCATATGTGACCGAAATCACCTTCTTCATGGTTTTTTCTTTTGCTCATTCTTAGCTCATTCCAATCTTCAAAGGACTAGGTGGAGTCCTCTCTTGCTACTTAATCCAATTCCCATTCAATTCTATGGTAAAAAATTCATTTATGTGTTTTAAAACATTGTATAACCTAAGGTTTATTAATAGTATAAGCATGAAGCTTAATGCTCATTATCTTTACTTGTGTATGGATAGAAAGTTGACAAGTGATCAAGTTCCTTGCTAATTTTCAATCCAAGGAAACAAGAAAGAAGTTTGGAAGGAAAAGAGGTAAATAAACTAACCTAATGTGCTTTAGGAAAATTGAACTTTAAATACTTATTAAACTACCTAAGGAGCCAATGGCAAATGAGCTAGAAAACTATCCTTAAAGAGGCTATTAAGGCATATGAAATGATGTGTGTAATTGCAGATCAAAGCCAAATATTATGTGGGAAATTCAGTGTTTATGGTTTATGCAATTTGAGGGCCTAAGAGCCATGCAATTTGAGGGCCTAAGTGCCAAGCAGTTTAAAATATGCACTATATTGTGATGTAGTGTAGTTTAAGGCTTAGATATGTGTAGAGAACATTTTTATGTGAATAAATTTTCTTGAGTGTTTAAAGGTGAAAAACCTTGTGTTTTGGGTGTAAGGAAATACTAACAAAGCTATGTCAAAATTTGAGTAGAAAGAAAGGGAATTAAGATGTTCTAGGTGTTAAAATGCATGGGCATTGTCTTGAGGAATCTAGTGCTCATTAGGTGATGATGATACATCAAAGTCATGGTGGAAAGTAGTTAAGACTAGAGACAATTGTTGAACAAGAAAAGAATTGTGGTTGTAAGAGTATACGTGTGTATTGGAGGAAAAATAGAAAGAGCTTGTGTAATTGAGGTTTCTGAGTAAGAATAATGCTTAAGGAGTAGAGATAGTATAAATAAGGTAACATTTTGGTTAGATGGTGTTGTAGGCATAAAACTACCACTTAGAAAACTTAAGGAAAAATATCACAAGTGTTCGTGAATTTTGTAAGGAATTGAGTGATGGGTTTAGACAAGCAGTTAGAAGAGGTTTAAGGTGCTAAATTAGTGTTAAAACATGGTTGGATTTATGTAGGAACATTGGGAGAAGGTTAGGTTCGGATTGGAGGTTGAAAAGTGGCTTAAAAACAAAGTTCTGTAAAGATCCTGGAGTGGTCCGAGTTTGCAAATTGGTACCTAAACCCGGACCACCCCAAAAACATACCTGAGGATTCAATTCTGTATGTGGTCCGGGTTTGTATCTCGGTACATAAACCCGGACCAGGTGAAAATGTAGGCAGATAATCTTGCGATGAGTTGGTCCGGGTTTGTAACCTCGGACACAAACCCGGACCACCCTAAAAGTGTTCCAGAAAGTGTTTTTAGGCATTTCCAAGGTGGGGACTTGAATGTTAATGATAATGTATGATTGTTAGGACTTGTTTGGTGACTTTTAATGACCATTAGGATGGTGAGTAAGTGTGGGTTAAGCGTGAAAGAATATAATATAATTATGTGAAGTAGTTAACTAACTAGAAGTCAAGTACGGTAATTAACCGACGTTACTAAATTTGTATAGGAGTTGCCTACGGTGGAAACCAATCGAAGCAGGGACCAAGGTATGGTTTTCTTGCAGTCTGTTGCCTACCGGTTTACACCGGCTTGTGTGTTGTTTGTTTTTCTGTGTGTTTTTGACCTTGTAAGACTTAAGTCATGTAATGAGTTTACCGTTGTTAATATTATTGTGTTGGTAAGTTATGCCTCATCTACCTTGTGTGTGTCTAACTAGACCTAAACACTTGCTAGTGAATTAACTTAGAAAGTTTCAATAATGGGACTTCTAACAAGTGCTAACGGGGGAAGTGAGGAGTCCGGTGGTTCCGGCCACGCGTGTGAGTATGGGAGTCGATGTCATAACCGGTTCGATTCTCTTTGTATGTTATGGTTGTTTTCTCTTTTGGTTTTTGTTATACCTAAAATTTTGACCCCCTGGTTAGGGTCTACGAGGTACTGGTGTTGTGAGAGGCATTTTAATCAAGCGGTGAGGGATCCCGGCCCGATCGGCACGTTCCATGGCATGGGGAGCAGCTTCGTCACTTTCAGGGGCGTTTTCGTAATCTTTAAAGGCTCCTAAGACCTCTTGTAAGCTTTTTCTCTCCTCCAAAGGATGCCCAAATCAGCTTGAAACGCTTTGATATTTTAACCCATGATAGAGGATGACATTTTAAGCATAATGGCGTTGGAATTTTGATTTTTCGAATTTCCAATAATTTTCTAGCAATTTCTGATTGAATCTGACGAGAAATTGAATTTAAAAATATTCCAATGTCCAAAAAATTCGATTCCACTTTAGAAAATTCGGAAATATCATCCTTTACCCATGTGTAAAATTTCATAATCAAATTCCTTTTGGAAGCCCTTGAGCTAAAACGTCGGTAAATCTCGGTTTTTACCGGATTTTTCTATCTTTAAGGAAGCCTATATAAGGAACCTTATCCCATGATCATAGAAGAACCTCAAGAACCCTAGACTCTCAAAGAAGGCAGCCGTCTCTCTCTCTCCACGTTTTGAACTCCAGAGCCACAGTCAAACACCGAAATCTCACCGAAATCAACACCAAAACACATTTTTCAACTCCCACAACATCATCCATCATCAAACCCTCACCAAAACAGCACCAAAACGTGAAGAACATCAAGAACAGCAAGGAGTCAGAAGCTCGGTTCGAAGTTCTTCCGGATCCGCCATCAACGAGGCCTCCGAAGAATCCCGACGTGAAGAAACACCACGAATCTGAAGGTAAAACAGGTTGCAATTCTACTTTTCTAACTCTCCACGACCTTACTAACTCTCTGTCAAATTTTGGGTTCAAACTAACCTTTTTACGCTTCTGTATTGCTAATTACTTTTGTTTCTGCCTTGTTACTTGTTCGTCAAGTTTCGTACATAATTCGACTTCAAACTGCAATCTTTCAATTACTAACGAATTGTACACCTTTCAGGCTACACGTGCATAAATTTTGAGCCGAAAACACCTTCGGGAACCACCATAAAACCCCTGTCCGTGGGTTGTCCGGGATCTCGGACCTATGGTCCGGGACCACGGACGGGTTGTCCGTGGCCTCGGACGCCCACGGACGGCGGCGGGATTTTAAAATTTTAAAATTTAGGTTTTCTAAAATAATGTCCGGGCCCACGGACAGCCTGTCCGTGGCCCCGGACTTTTCAAACTTTTGTTTTTCCTCAAATTCGACTTTTCTGTATAATTGGGTTAACTGGGGTCCGTGGTCTCGGACATGGTGTCCGTGGCTACGGACGTAAACGAAACTTGACCTAATTCTGCCTCCGAAACCCTAGTTTTGGTATTTTAATTTCCACTTTAATTTTCTGTCAAAAAACGTTAAAAAATAAAAAAAAAACAGAAGCGTGTACCTAGGTTAAAAACAACTTTGTAGAAAGCCGTAATTGAACCAAGTAGAGGAAAAACGACCTAGGAAGGGTAATGAAAGTAATTTGAACCCTAATTAAGTCGAATATCAAGCCCCCGAACCCGAACTCTCCTTTCCTAATTTGATCTAGGTTAAAATTAGGTGGCGACTCATAATAGGTTCCAGTGAGCTAGCTTAGGTTTTAATAATTATTGTTATATGACATAGTTATTAATCTTAGGTTATAAGTGGACCTAAAACCCGATTAGATCCCAATCAAGTTAATCCACATAGGATAGGGTTTTAAATCGAGGCTCACAGACTGGCGACTCTGCTGGGGACAAGATTCTTAATATTAACTTATTTAATTTTAAGAAAGAGGGCTTAACTTGAAAATGTTTATTTATGGCTTTTATTACATTGTTTGTTTATCTTTGTGCGCACTTTAATTCCTGCACCTTTGCATCATATGAGAGCGAGGGTCCACGCAAACCGATTTCACCCCGGGACCCGTTTGAGGGTCCCCTGTCAGGGACTCACACCTTTTAGGTGATGTGAATAAGCGGGGGAAAAGAGGAGGGTGTCGTCTAACCACACCCCCTTAATACCTGGGCCTTAGCCCCAAGCGTTTTCCTGGCAGTGCCCTTACCTAGCCCATTGTTTGGTCAGTCAAAGACCCGACCGTAGACGCACACCTTTAGGTGATGTGAAAAGAGTGGGGAAGCCCAAAGAGAATAGCGTGCAAGCCCTATTCCTTTGTGGTGACCTGGGCCCATGCCCCAAGCACCTCTCCGGATCGACCCATACCCGGTTTGATTTAAACGTCTAGTGAGGACATGTTGAATTTGTGTGGGCCTTGTTTGCTTGTATGATCGGCCCACTACCCAACCTAGAGATTGATAGGAACTTCTCCTACATCAACCTAGCCCCACACGAACTGGCAGCTCTATTTGTTTGCGGCCCAGAGGCCCTGTTTGGTTTAACATGTGAGTCGTTCGGGCTTCGGCCCAAAATCCTAGACTTAGGTGATTTCTCTTCTGGCCCAATTTGAATTATCCAATTAGTTCTAGGCCCATAAAAAAGAAATCCACCTGAACCTGAAATAACTCACAAGTCCTGAAAATAAAATCTTTTTCGGCTTAGCAACCATCTTCCCTCGCCCAAAGGAAGTTAAGCCCATTTGTGATTTAGGGACCATTCCAGCTCATGTGCTTTACTTCAGGCCCAAACACATTCCGGCGCAGGGGCTCATTCTAGTCTAGGTAGGCTTCTTATCATGACCCTAACCCAAAACCCTAGATCTAGGTGTCATCTTTTAGGCCCAATCAAAATCACTCGGCCCAAATTCCAGTTCACATATAAAGCAGTCATTCTGGCCCAAGTACCACACTCATAACTCATTCCATTTGAGCCCATAGACCAATTCATAGTTTTGGCCCATGAGCTTCGTTCTCAATCCAGAATTTCGGTCCATAAAACATTTGAATCCAAGATAGTTTGCATAACTCATTCATTCCTGTTTCCGGCTTCAAGGCCCAACAAGAGCATCAAACGAATCTAGACTTCAAGGCTTATCCCTCGGCCCAGTGGCCCATTCACGGTCCATGTGATTTCTTTCAGCGTGTTTGCTCAATTCCTGGATTCAGGCCTGCATGTCTGTTCTAGTCTAGGAATCACTCTAATCTATGCACTTCACTCTCAGTTTGGCGAAGACTCAGGCTCAGTTACTTCCTACATAACCATAGGCATTCCTAGTTCAGACATTTTACAGGGCCTACTCAAGTTTGGAAGGAAGACAATCATGGTCAATGGTGCCCCGACGGTTAACAGCTCGAGTCTTCAACACGTTGGCATCAGGCTGTTCAACATCACTATTTCATAAGTTTTCTCGATTTAGTAGTTAGCTTCCTTTATCATTTTAGATTGCAACTTTTGATGTTATCTTTCCATTCGTGAATTAGAGTATAGTTCTATTTTCGTAATTTTTTGTGCATTCATTCAACAAAACAAAAACAAAAAAATGTTTTTATTAAGGGATCACAGAGTAATCATTTCCCGACTATGGAATAGAACGACTTGTCTTTTGTTTCTAAAAGGGTGAACATGTCCGTCCTCACACCATAGACTATCCCATAATATCCACAAAGCATTCCAAAATCCACATCTGTTTAAGAGTTGTCATAAACCCCAGGTCAATACTGGGGGCAATCTGAGTTTAAGTTCGTCATCTTTTATCTTTTGTTTAAATGTGCGAACGAGTTTCCGAGTGAAAATCTCACGAGAGTGTCTTGAGTGGAAAAACCATGAGTGAACGAGCGTGTCATTTTTACACGACTCCGGTGAGACCACATTCAAAGGTGAGGTAAACGGCATAACTCCGACCGAAGAAGGTAATTTGTAAATTTACTCTTAGACCTGCGAAAAGTAACAAAGAACGGATATACAACAATCAGGAATGACGAAGCACCTAGGTACAGCACCACATAGCCAAAAGCTTGTAAACCCTGTCATTAAACCCTAGGCACCCCGCTGAGCCTTTCATATATCCCTTTTCGATATTATGAACTCCACAAAATAACCCAGCCAATGATGAATGTCCGACCCGATGACCAAAGGAGGCGAGGAGCCCGACTCTCAGATAACATTCTCATCAGTCCAAAGAAGCAATGCCGCTATCAGCATGACGAAGCGATCCGCAAATGGTCCCAGAGTGACACAGGATCAAAAGAGCTCACATCAAAACAGCTCTCGAAGCCCAAAACCGGGAAACACAAGAACCCCGAAGGCAAAGCCAAGAAAGGATAAAACAAAAGGCAAACCCGAAGTGCCTCGAAGAAATCCAAATGACGAAAAGAGAAATGGTGTAAAGGATAACTTCAAAAGTCCAGGTCTAGAAGCTCGAAAACAACGTCAACATGAAGCAGCCAGACGACTTCAAGACAAGGAAGATGAATCCGAGAGAAGACACAAGTTGCAGCTTTGGTCACCCATTTAAGCTCCACATACCTCAAATATCCCTCCATGATCCCATTGTCTTTCATCACACCCTATGGCCACGTTATAAGCCTCAAAGACTTCCGACTTGGTAGTTGTGTATCCAATCACGTGAAAGCAGCAGATCGAATGCGTAAATTCATCAAATATCAAATTCAATGGTCTAGAAGTTGTGACCGTAGGTGAGAAACGAGCGTAAACACCAAACACGTCGAGTGTAGGTTAGGAAGCACCAAATCAGAACATAAGCCTTGACCCTGTGAGGACGAGACTCGTTCGCACGTTTGATCAAAGAAAATACTGGGGGCAATCGATCGGAATGATCGATTGCCATGAACTCTAAGCTCAGATTGTCTTAAGGGAAAAATACTGGGGGCAATTGTTGGTTCCAACAATTGCTATGACAACACCAATTGGAACCCAAAGCTCAAACATCACCACCATTATCCCACCACAGGCACACATAAGCCCTTACCACCGCATCAAGCACCTCAGGCCCATACAAGCCCTTACCTTCACTTCATACACCACACTGGCCCACATAAGCCCTTACCTCCACACCTCCACTACACAGGCCCACATAAGCCCTTACCTGCACATCAAACACCACAGGCCCACATAAGCCCTTACCTTCACATCATACACCATACCCCACCGGCGGCATGTTCATCTCGTAGGAGATAAATTACAAGTCCGAAATCTATAGTTAGGAAATGATAGTTCACTTTCCTTTTCACTAAACAGAATTTTCTTCAAACACTGCCACGTTTGGCACCTCTTTCAACAATTTCTTGTCTTGAACAACTTTCCTCTAACCACTTCGGTTTCATAAACCTCATCATGGCCGCATTTGGCACACTTTCTAGCAATGTCTTGCTTTGGACAATTTTTGATCCTTAACATTGCCATGTTTGGCACATTTTCCAACGATTTCTTGTTTTGGACAAGTTTCCTACATACACTTTGATTGTATTTTGACATGCACATCATCTTTTCCACGTTTGGCACTTTCATAATAAACTTTCATCATGATCATTTGCATAAAGTTTATCTTGCATCCGTCCGTACGAAACTCCTCATCATAGACCAGAGATACAGATTCTCAGCCGAAGGTACAGATTCTTCAGAGATACAGATTCTCGCCCCGGAGATACAGATTCTTCAGAGATACAGATTCTCACCCGATCAGAGATACAGATTCTCAGCCGAAGATGCAGATTCTTCAGGGATATAGATTCTCAGCCGAAGGTACAGATTCTTCAGAGATGCAGATTCTTAGCCAAAGATTCAGATTCACCAGAATAGATGAACTCAACCTCAGGCTCGTCATAAACCCAATTTCCTACCATTCCACTTAGGCACCCATAGGTCCTACTTTACATTCGTCAATTTAGGCACACATCACATCGATCTCATTACATCTCTACTTCAGGTTCCCGACACCTTATAATGCTCGGCGTATTCCAGGTTCCCGACACCTTATAATGCTCGGCGTATTCCAGGTTCCCGACACCTTATAATGCTCGGCGTATTCCAGGTTCCCGACATCTTATAATGCTCGGCGTATTCCAGGTTCCCGACACCTTATAATGCTCGGCGTATTCCAGGTTCCCGACACCTTATAATGCTCGGCGTATTCCAGGTTCCCGACACCTTATAATGCTCGGCGTATTCCAGGTTCCCGACACCTTATAATGCTCGGCGTATTCCATTCAATCTCAGGTTCCCGACACCTTAGAATGCTCAGCGTACTTCATTCCTTTAAAGGTAGTCAACGCCTTAGAATAGCTTGACATCATTTTATTCATTATAGGTAGTCAACGCCTTAGAATAGCTTGACATCATATCATCCTCATAGGTAGTCAACGCCTTAGAATAGCTTGACATCATTTCATTCATTATAGGTAGTCAACGCCTTAGAATAGCTTGACATCATATCATCATTATAGGTAGTCAACACCATAGAATAGCTTGACATCATATCATCCTCATAGGTAGTCAACGCCTTAGAATCGCTTGACATCCCTTCCACTTTACTCATAGGTAGTCAGCGCCTTAGAACAGCTCGACACAACTTGTCAGATTTCAATTTCATGTGGGGTCTTTTAAGATCCAAAATTTTGGGGGTATCACTCAAGCATCAACTAGCCTTCTCATTTCCATTACAAAGTCTAGTTGACGGGGGGCAATCTGTTATACCCAAAATTTCAACCCCCCCGGAAGAGAGTCTCTACTAATAGGCTAGTAGCGAGGGTTCCCAGTCCGATCGGCACATTTCAGAGTACTAGGGACAGCTTAGTTATCTCTAGGGGCATTTTCGTAATTGTTCAAGGCTCCTAAGCCCCCTATAGGCTTTCTCTCTCCTCCAAATAAGGGTCAAATCAATTCAAAATGCTTTGAAATTTTAACCCATGATAGAGGATGACATTTGAAGCATAATGGTGTTGGAATTTTGATTTTTCGAATTTCCAATAATTTTCTAGCAATTTATGATTGAATCTGACGAGAAATTGAATTTAAAAATATCCCAATGTCCAAAAAATTCGATTCCACTTTAGAAAATTCGGAAATATCATCCTTTACCCATGTGTAAAATTTCATAATCAAATTACTTTTGGAAGCCCTTGAGCTAAAACGTCGGTAAATCTCGGTTTTTACCAGATTTTTCTATCTTTAAGGAAGCCTATATAAGGAACCTTATCCCATGATCATAGAAGAACCTCAAGAACCCTATACTCTCAAAGAAGGCAGCCGTCTCTCTCTCCACGTTTTGAACTCCAGAGCCACAGTCAAACACCGAAATCTCACCGAAATCAACACCAAAACACATTTTTCAACTCCCACAACATCATCCATCATCAAACCCTCACCAAAACAGCACCAAAACGTGAAGAACATCAAGAACAACAAGGAGTCAGAAGCTCGGTTCGAAGTTCTTCCGGATCCGCCATCAACGAGGCCTCCGAAGAATCCCGACGTGAAGAAACACCACGAATCTGAAGGTAAAACAGGTTGCAATTCTACTTTTCTAACTCTCCACGACCTTACTAACTCTCTGTCAAATTTTGGGTTCAAACTAACCTTTTTACGCTTCTGTATTGCTAATTACTTTTGTTCTGCCTTGTTACTTGTTCGTCAAGTTTCGTACATAATTCGACTTCAAACTGCAATCTTTCAATTACTAACGAATTGTACACCTTTCCGGCTACACGTGCATAAATTTTGAGCCGAAAACACCTTTGGGAACCACCATAAAACCCCTGTCCGTGGGTTGTCCGGGATCTCGGACCTATGGTCCGGGACCACGGACGGGTTGTCCGTGGCCTCGGACGGCGGCGGGATTTTAAAATTTTAAAATTAGGTTTTCTAAAATAATGTCCGGGCCCACGGACAGCCTGTCCGTGGCCCCGGACTTTTCAAACTTTTCTTTTTCCTCAAATTCGACTTTTCTGTATAATTGGGTTAACTAGGGTTCGTGGTCTCGGACATGGTGTCCGTGGCTACGGACGTAAACGAAACATGACCTAATTCTGCCTCCGAAACCCTAGTTTTGGTATTTTAATTTCCACTTTAATTTTCTGTCAAAAAACGTTAAAAAATAAAAAAAAACAGAAGCGTGTACCTAGGTTAAAAACAACTTTGTAGAAAGCCGTAATTGAACCAAGTAGAGGAAAAACAACCTAGGAAGGGTAATGAAAGTAATTTGAACCCTAATTAAGTCGAATATCAAGCCCCCGAACCCGAACTCTCCTTTCCTAATTTGATCTAGGTTAAAATTAGGTGGCGACTCATAATATGTTCCTGTGAGCTAGCTTAGGTTTTAATAATTATTGTTATATGACATAGTTATTAATCTTAGGTTATAAGTGGACCTAAAACCCGATTAGATCCCAATCAAGTTAATCCACATAGGATAGGGTTTTAAATCGAGGCTCACAGTTTTCAACCTCCCTTTAGCTTATCCAAGGCTATTTTACTGACTCACGTCGGGCCTCAGGGGCATACTATGTTCGGTGTGCTTGGATTACTATATCTGACACACCTATGGGTTAAGTAAGCCGTTCATCTAACAGGACGGTAACGAGTTATGTAACGAGCTTAGCATGAGTTTGGCAGCAATCTCTAGGCTCTCCGGGTGAACTGACTATGTTTTGGTTTGGTTCCTAACGAGAACCGTACTTGTTATGTTATGTGTTTATGATGTGATGCAATTCTTATCGCTATGTTATGTAAATTGTATGTTTAAAATCAATGCCATGTTATCATGACAATTGGTTGCGTGTATCCCGGTAGTCAATGGGCTGCACGTTAGCCATACCAGCCATGAGTTGCTGAGCTGCTTTGGGGCACCATATTGTTTTTCCTATGTTACAGGATGAGGATCGAAGAGGCGGAGTGGCTCTAGATTCGAGTTTTTAAGAAAGACTTTTGATGGTTTTGGATGTTCGGACCCGGGATGCGCCTGTGCTCCCGTGGCGGTATATTTTGGTTCCGTTGTTATTACAGTGGCGGTGTATTGACAGTTATACAGTTATGGATGTAAATATTAACACTCGGTAATGTTGATTAAGTATTTATGGTTATTAGTTCTATGCTCGGGAGTCTGATCATCAGACCGGTATAATTTGTATGTATTCTGCCTTGTTAGCCACGTGGTTGGCTAACGGCGTGTAGCACCAACCTGTTAAGTTATTGTTCTAGTTGTTTATTTCTGCTGCGATTTCGGTTAGTTGTTAAGTGCGTAGTAGGGGGTGTTACATTAGGTTATAAATTTGGTACAAGGTTTCACGAAAATTTTAATTACGTTGAAATATATATATATATACGGTATGATACTAATTTAAATAAGTTCACGAATTTTTCAGCCATGACACTTAAGATACTTTAGGTTATAATGGAATTTTTCTTTAATGAATTAATACTTTCCAAATCACATAATTTAAGATTTTGATACCTACTACACCCAATACTTAAATAAAGAAAGAGTGAACTAAAATGTTATTTTAGTAATATCTAAGTATAATCTATGTTTTGTTTTCAAAACTTAACCTACTATGAACGATGAACTCTGAACTTGGTTTTACGAATGATAGTAAGAGAGACAAGGTGAGTAGGAACACTAAAAGATTTAATTTACAATCAAGCTAGAATAACAAAGAGAGATATTGTGCATCCGATAATGAACCAAAAGTAACAATTCAAACTTCACTTAATGCCTTCAATCAAAAGAATTAAGGGTAACAAACAGTAAACCTTAAATGATGAGTGTTAAACCTAAAAGGTTTTGTCCAACAAAACTACAAAGATTGAAATAAATGTTATGTTAACTACCTAGTCAATTAACCCGTAAAGTATATTAAAAAGAGTGACCCACTAAATTTTGGATGATGGTTAGACCATGTGTATACATAAGAAGACAATGAACTGCATCCTTGAAGGAAGAATCTCCATAGAAGATGCATATTGTTTTGCCCCTTAAAAATGAGTTTAAATTCCACTTCATTATTACGAGACGGGTATGGGTCGTACCCTATTTTTAAGGGGGGTACGATGCCCTTATAAAATAAGCATATAACATAAAATGAACATATAATGCACATATCATTCGTGCCAATCATAAAATGAATGGATAAGAATAGTAACAGAAAATTTTATAACAACCAAGAAAATACAAACACATAACAATAAGGGATACAAATATATAACAATCATAGATAAAATCAGTAGTGCAATAAAATTTACAACAAAGCTTGATAATAAGGTGTGGAATTCTTTGAATGTGGTGTTTTAAATAAACATCAAGTAATTAAAGAAAACAGAAACTAAATGTTTGGAAGTCTAGTATGGTCCATGCATATTGTTGTGATTGGTTTTTGAAACAATCTTGTTGGATAATGTTATTTGAGTGGTAGTTCATGTCATTTACCTTTGGCATCAACTGGATGCTAATTATGAGACATTTTGGCTTGGCTTATGGTTGATCTTGAGTGGAATGGATCCTCATTTAAGGATGGGGAATGAGGAAATGGAAATTGTGGTTTGGAATTATTATTGGATGAATACCCTTGAGGGGTTTGATTTTTTGATATACATTTTGGAGCTTGTACTACAACTGGATATTTAGTTTACCAACACACCTGAAGGAGTGTGAGTAGCTGGTAGACAATCTTAAACTTCGGGACGAAGTTTCTTTTAAGGGGGGTAGCGCATAATCCTTCTTCGTCACATCATCCAGATTATGCCCTGTTGTTTTGTTAGTAGGGTGATGGAGAGGTTTATGTACTTGGTTTACAGATAGTGTAACACCCCATCCAACATTAACACACTTACAATAAACTGCAGCGGAAAAACAACCTCATCACATACTTAACTCGTTGGTGTTACACGCCGTTAGCCACCCACGTGGCTAACAAGGCTAATACACATACATTGTACCGGTCTGATGGGCTAAATTCCCGAGCGACTACACATTACTATCCCTTTCCATTAACAACACAACAACGTACACCTTCCAACTATACCGAGTATTAATAAACTGGTGCCGACAACAATTTCGGTCTTACTACACCTACTGTATATATACACTTAAATGTTTACCCATGTACGACGACTACCCGTCCTACTCTCGAACGGCTTCCAGCACTTCGTACCTGAAATAGGAAAAGGAGAGGAAGGGTGGCCCCCAAGGGGCTCAGCACCTTTGCTGGTTTGGTAATCCCCGCAGCCACATGCTACCGGCCACGCACAACTAATTGTCGTCTTAGCATGCGGTTGATTATTTTTAAATCATGCATGCAACTGTAAACACACACACATAATCATTTCGCCTCAACGGGCTCAACAAGTGGATAATATATCCTTACTTAATGAGTCACTCAAGGTATTCAATATCCCGAGTGTTCCTCCTCTAATGGAGCTACTTCCTTAACAGACGAAACTTACCCTTAAATCGGGTTATCCTTAAACGCCTCTTTTCTCAACTAGGACTCATATCCATGATCCACATACTCCACATTTTACAACATATAACATACACTACATAACAACACTTAACACACTTTGCACGTTTCCACGTGCACAACATAACATAACACCGCAATAATATTGCATCACAACAAAGATACATAACATAACGGGAATGGTCCTCTTAGGAACCGACCCAAACATTGCTAATACACTGGTGAGCCTAGAGAATGTTGCCAGTCTCATGATAGCTCGTTACATAACTCGTTACCGTCTCGTTAAATGAACGGTTAACTTAACACAAGGTGTCTCGGATATAGTGATCCAAGCACACCGAACAAACATAACAATAGTATGCCCCTGTGGCCCGACGTGTCAGTAATAGCCTTGGTTAAGCTAAAGGGAAGGTTGGGAACCAAATTGGAAAACAACCATAACATACAAGAGGATCGAACCTGCTATGACAACGACCCCCATACTCACACGCGTGGCCGGAACAGACCGGACTCCTCACTCCCCCGTTAGCACTTTTAGAAGTTCAACTTTGAACTTTATTAACAATCACAAACATTGGGTTAAGTCTTGTTAGACATACACAAGGGAAGAGAGAGTCATACCTTCACATACAACACATCACACAGAAACATTGCATACCAACTCACGCATAGCCGTGGTTAGAACGTTCCTTAAGTCGGAAACGTTGTTACCGGATACCGTTCTCCTACGTTTACCTAATAGTTTAACTAGCCCTTCACGCATTCGAGGTTACCGTATCGGCACGTAAACATACAATAACAATAACGACTGTAAACTCGTTTCATGATTTATCTCATAACGTGGCAAACATACAGAAAAACACATTGGCATACAAGCCGGTGTAATCCGGTAGGACACAGGTTGCAAGAAGACCATACCTGTCACCGAGTCCACTTTACCACGTCCACTTATGTTCCTCGAGCGATTCTCGAACAACTGTTAACATCACATGTGTTCTTATTAACATCGGGGTTTGCTTGATTATTTAATGTCTAATGCTTAACTTTCCCCCGTTAACTTAGTCACATAAACTTTACATTTTAACTTGTTTTACTTTTACATTTTGATACAACTTTTCACCCACTTAATTGCCATTTAAACTCACCTAACATGTCCATAACAACCTTATAACATCATTACCTACCAATCCCCATCATTACATATCATTTCATAACCTTAACCATGTTTTTGGTCCGACCGACTTGCCGACCGGACTTACCCAAGTCCGGTCGATTCCAGAACACATTTCCGTCACAAATTTTTCTACTCCGACCGGACTTGTAAGTCCGGTCCTATGTCCGGTCCATTCCAGAAACTAATTCCCACAGGGTAAACTGGCCCGACCGAACTTGCAAGTCCGGTCGCAAGTCCGGTCTGCCCCAGATCTTTGTTTTCCTTTTTACATTCAACTCCAAACTTCACCCCATATATCCTAGTATACCCTAACCTCATTAGGCACTTCAAACACACCTTTATCCATGTGCTAAACTCTTTAAATCACTCACCCAAAACCATTTTATCATTCACACACTTCTTACAAAGTTCCTAGCACTTGGGATGTTTTCTCCTTATGATTTATAAGTGGTAGTTCACCAATAATGACCACTACACCAGGTGTTTTCCTCTTCACCTTAACATCATCTCTCCAACTTCTTTTCTTACTAACTAACCTCCTTTTTCACATCTTACCTAAACATCACTTATTCCTTGGACATTAACATTACCTAAACCTTAAACAAACTTCTCCAAGACTTTAATACATTCTCAAAACACATATTGAATTCCTAGAACTTCCAAGATAACACCTAAATCCTTGCATCACTCTAAATCACCTTAACACATGTTTTCTCCTCAAGTAACATTTATTCACCTTTAACACTTCCTAGTTCACCAAAACTCACTTAAACACTTAGAACTTCTTACACATTTCCCAAATTTGGCCATAGCTTCTCTTGTATATACTCACATCCAACACTTAGGTTTTTACCTTATTTCATTCAAAACACCTAAAATCCATCAAGAACATTTTTACACACAACTTCACATATTAAGCACTACATCACAATATAGTGCATAACTTAAATTGCTTGGCACTTAGGCCCTTAAATAACATGGCTCTTAGGCCCTTAAATAACATGGCTCTTAGGCCCTTAAATTGCATAAACCTTAAACACTGAATTTCCCACATAAGTAATGCCTTTGACCTGCAAATACATACACCAATACATATGTTCTTTTACTAGTCTCCTTGAGAACACTTTACTAGGTCATTCACCATTTGCTCTTTAGGTAGTTTTAACAAGCATTATAAGCTTATTTCTCCTAAGGCATTAAACCACATTAAGATAGCATATTTACCTCTTTTCCTCACAAATTTCTTTCTTGTTTCCTTGTAAAACCGGTAAGGCATTTGGTTCCTTGCCAACTAATAAACATTATTCAAACAACATAATGAGTATTCAAGCTTTAGGCTCCATCTCATTGTAAACCCTAGGTTTACCTTATTTCAAAACATTAATGTAGTTGTTTTACCTTAATCTTTGAAGGGTGTTTGAATATCTATGAAGAGGACTCCACCTAGTCCTTGAAAGATTCAAATGGAGCTAGAACAAGGCAACACAAGGAGCTCCATCAATGAATATTTTCGGTCACACACAAAACATGGAGGAAACTTGATTTTTCTTTGAGATTCCTTACCTAGGAGCAAAGGAGATCAATAATATGTGGAAAGACAAGCTCAAGCTCCATCAATGGTGGAACTCCATGGCACCGAAATGGTGATCTTGAAATTTTGAGAAGATAGGAATGAAGAGCTTGATGAGAGGAAGAGAATGGTGGTGTTTGTTATGATTTGGTTAAGTGAGCTAGGTTTTACAAGGGTTCAAAGGTGGAATTCCATGGTGGTGGTGCTGTATGAACGTGAGAACAGAGAAAGAGAGGTAGAAGAGAGCTTGGATACGTGGGAAATGAAGAAGGAAATGAGAGAATGAGATAAGTTTTGCTTTTTGGAAGATATTTGTACTTAAAAAGCAAATAGTAACTATATTAGTCATCTTTATTTCTTTAACAAGTTAACAAGTGAGTGGTGAGTCACCACACTTAAGAAACCGGCCCCCTTTATTATAATGAGGGTGTTTTAGTCTTTGTTGACCAATTTAATTACTTATAACATTATATGTTACAAACTAGCTTATAAAAATCACTATTCACAAAACAAGGCACATAGAAGTGAAATTTTTGATTTCCCATTGATATAGCCACCCAAATGTGATACTATATAGTACACATGTTAATTAAAGAGTAATGATGGACATTTAGCCATTCAAAACTCATTTACAAGACAATTTTTCAAAAACGTGCTTTAAGACTCCTTAAAGCACTTTTTGTGTTTTAACTTGTTTTCAAGCTTGGTTTTCTTTGGTAATTGATTTAATATGTTCATTAACATATTTATAAGGTATAGGTATGACCATTAGGTCTTATACAAATTTATCCCAAGCTTAGAGCACATTTTTGCTCATATTGACTTTAAGGTATCTTCTTGTGTTTTATTTGGTTTAACTGTCCACCAAGGTTTCCTAAGGACTTATTTAGCCTTATTAAATCATAATTGAATATTATTAAGTCTTGGTAGGCTCTTTGGGTCCTAACCAAGTTCACTCATAGCTTAGAGCATGTTTTTGCTCAAACTGTATCTTAGCGTTTTATTGCATTTTACTATGGTTTAATTGTTCACTGATGTTTCTAAGGCACTTTTTAGCCTTTACATACCATAGTTTGATATTTAAACCACATATTAAGGTTTGGGGTATTTCAATCTACCCCCCTTAAAAGAACTTCGTCCTCGAAGTTCACACTTTCCACACAACATTAGATTAGAACACAGGAATCACTTGGAAATAAACTTCCATAACCAAACACACTTTACATCACAACCTCGGACTTAATGTTCCGGGCAACACATTCACATCCACACATAACATAACATATCCACATGATAACCTCGGACTCTATGGTCCGGGTATCTTAACAACACTTACACATACATAACAACCCCTTGGACTCACTGATCTTGGGTAACATCACAACATTTGGACACATAGGTCCCCATAACATAACAGTCTTCAGACACATAGGTCTATGTAACACAACACATTTAGACTCATAGGTCTTAATAGCATACACTTTTAGGAACTCAAGGTCAAAATAATATTTATTACACATACCACACAACATGTCATAGCATGTATAACAATCAAAATATCCTTGATACACACTGTGATCCCGCAGAACCCGGTCGCGATGGACACCTTCCGTCCCCGTGCCTTTGGGAGATCAAAACAATCACTTAAATTTAAAATTTCCTTGTGAGGCTAAGTAAGAGAACTTTAATTATGTAAGTATCTATCAACGTTTTATAAATACCAATTGAAAATCCTTTTGAAAACACACACAACTCCAAGTCCAACTTAAGCTCTTTGCTTCTTTTATTAGCGTGGTTATTTGTGACCACTTATAGGGAGCTTCAAGAGTCATCCAACCCTGATGTGATCAGCATCAGTGTTGAACTATCCTTCTACTCCAATTTGTGTTCGGCTTCCCTTGATCACATGCAAATCAAGTTCCACCTCCCACTTCATTTTCAAGCATCAAGTAAATCACTCATTTCCAATTTTCTATCTTTTAAATCATTCTAATCATGATCATAACATCTCCAAAGGATGGAACTCCGTCTATCAGTTACCTCCATTCGCTTTAATCATGTTGCCTAGGGAATCTTATTCTCACTAGGTTCTATGTCGGTTTCATACCCTTTCATGCATCACTATAAAGTATATATATATATACACATATATTTTATCAAAATACAACACCTGGTTTTACATTTATACACTGTCGGGGCTTTTGTTCCCCCGGGAGTTTCTCTACTCCCCACACTTGTACTATCACACACAACTGTTAACAAACACACACACTTATCACAATGGTATTCGCATCTTCTGTGCGCAATTACCACAATTAAACCATGAATGAATGTGTATGTTTACGTAACACACACACCAATCATCAAAACAATAATATAATTTTGTGCTATGCACAATATAAGTCACATACACTACGTACACTTGTACGGTAATATACACTAAGTGGTTTTGCGCTCTACCCCCCTTAAAAGGAATTACGCCCACGTAATCAATCACTAAACATTGGCTTATAATGTTCTGCCGTCGTGAAGTGTTTTAACTTCCACGCGGTCTATTACACAATGGATTCTGATTAGAGGATCTTAACCATATTGGCGGTTTAGTTCCTAAACCATAATTCTCATTGGAGTTTGTTTAAACTCTTAGTTGGTTTCGATTCTGGCCTGTTAGGCTTCTAGGCGTTAATAATTAGCCATTCACTCGTGTTCACCATGTACATTCAACACTTTGAATCACTGGCTCACTAGTTTCTGCTGCGAAACTCTAATAACTGTAGAGCTTAATTGCTCCATTTGTTATTCTTACTGTATTGTACATCCCCAATTGTCACCTTCATCTTGGTAAAAATGGTTTCTCAACCGACGCGTGGTATCTCTTACCGTTAGCGAATTCGGTGAGTTATACACTTTCTATCCACTTCCATAATAATTTACTGTGTATACCACTATGTATTTCACAATGATTGACTTGCTTCTACCGACTTACTGTCGGTTGAGATTGAGCTACTACTTAGTGTGTAGTGCTCTCTCAGCTATTTACAACATTTGGGGTATATTCCATACCGGTATTTGGCAGTTAGTGCTACTGTAGTCACTTACTGTTAATCATGTCTCCACATTTGGTTTTGTACAAGTACTCTTTTATTGGTGCGGCCTTGCATTTCCTATGCATCGGCCATTATAACATTATTGCTTCACAATTAACATGTTTCCCATTCCTAGCTATCCACTCGATCATTACTGCGCAAGTGCAATACCAAAACACTCAGTCATACAGAGTGCAGAGGCGTAAACTCTTGACAGTAAATCCCTTATGCGATTCGCCATGGAATTCACACTGAGTTCCTCATCACACAGTACCTACCACTGGCTTATTGCCCAGTCTGTTAACATCACTTATCTTGCATCTCCACTGAGTTTGACTCATAACTGGTCTTATCTGCTACATTATCGTTTAACAATACTTATACAACGGTCGCTTACTGCGCACCGTGCTCTTACTCCTTGTATAACATCAGCTTATAACGTATCTACTGTCACCTCAACTTCCACACATAAACTTACATTATTCACATTATGGTTCGCCATCCATTTGGACAACTACTGAATGCTCCCAGAGCGTTGCTCATTCGAGTCATAAGCCGGCATTATTCAGCTCAGTGCTTCACTTTATACACACATGCTATTAAGCTAACTGCTCTTTTTCAGTAATAACGTCGTCCATCCTTAACATATTTCTTGAACTTGATCCACATAACTACCGCTCCTACGGTTTCAGAATATCGAGAGGTGTCCCCACTCTTAATGCAGTGGTTTGTTTACCACTCTATTCACTTATATAACATAAACTTCTGCAACCAATCGAATTTATATAACATATCTTGTTTATGGCTTATAAGCCTTATTTGCCTTGAGCTGGGCTCATTGTAGGCTGTCCACACACATGTGTTTCTCTGTAAAATGTTACATGGTTAGAGGTTGTATTGGGCTCCATGACAAGGTCGTTGCATTCCGTTTCCTTTCATGGGATGCCCTTTAGGATTGTCAGTCCGTCTCCTGACAACTTATGTCTAAACTGGGTGTTAGTTTCAACCCTTGTGTTTCTGTCATGCATTTCATTCAACAATTGTTGATGCGAACACCCTTCAAGGATTGCTCCTGGGTGTTGCTATGTTATGCCGTTACATTTGGCTCACACTTATTGGTACATTCCATTAGCCACGCCGTTTGCGTTCTTAAATGGCTTATTATCTCCTTTTGTGAAGATCAACATTTCATAGTAGTGTAAGTACTCATTTTGGGAGTTTCCATCCCGTTCATTGTACATTAATGTGTCCACATTAGTCATCTACTTGCCATGTACAGGCTAGGTCACCGTTCCAGTTAACATGTTTATCCCTAAGGATCCTTAAGACATATGTGATGTCTTCACACAACAGTTTGTGCCCTTCGCACTTCCTAACTCTTAAACATTTCCTTGAGAGGAATTCACTAATCCTTTTAGTTTCGTTAACTTAACTGAGTTCCTTAACTTCAACCATTCCTTGTAATCTCTAGCTCTCGTTTGATTTATACTGCTGACCGTAGACGGAGTCGACTACTTCCCGTGTTTCGGACTCTACTCGTATACATATATGGGGTATCATACTGATACATTACTACTTAGCCAACTAACCTATAAGTAGGTCTGTCAGGCCCACAAGCTCCTATCGGAGTGTGGTCGTCCCACAACATAGTTGGTACACTCGTAGTGTCCGTCACACGCCTAGGTGAAGTATTCTGTTGTCAACTCCCTTATATTGTCCCGTGACAATATTCATTCCATGCTTCCCGAACTTAATCGAGGAAAGTTCATCCACTGTCGTATCTTATCAACTGCTCTTGGTTTTACTGGTTTGGTTTAAAAGAAGGTTGGAAAGAAGTGTTGGTTTGAAAGAAAATCTGGTTTTGAAAAGAAAAGGGTTTGAATAAATCTGGGTTTAAAGAAAAATTTTCATGGTTTCACAACATCTTCTTACCTTAACCAAGTCTAGCTTCTTGCTGACTGGTGTACTTCCAATTACAAAGGTCAGGCTGTTAAGCCCTTCCATGGTTATAATGTTCACACTTAACTTCGTGGTACTTTACTAAGTACTTGTAGTGGTTATAAATTTCCCGAACAGCTCTGTTATAGCAGCACTTGCTATGGCAAGTGCGCCATGCTAACTGGCTATCGGTTTAACACATACCGGTTGTGGTATTGTTTTCACCCGCACTATCATCAGTGGCCTTGTTGGCCCTTATTTGTTCTTACGGTCTCGACAATAACCTTTGGGTAACTTCTCACTGTATTCACATAATAGTTATCAACTGGGGTGTCTCCCATTCTTGGAGTCCCCTTTTTACCTAGCATTATTTTCTCTTTGGAGCCCGTTCCACGCATCGTCGTGGTTTCTGAGACTTGTCTCTTGTTTGGGCACTATGTTACAGTTCCTTAGTTGGTTGGTATGCCGTTGGTGTATCACTTAACAACTGCGGTTCCGTAGACACTTGTCTCGGGTTCCATTAATCCACTTCTTGCCTGTTGCACGGTCGGTGCGTTGCAAGCTGGTTGTTCTCGACTGCTCGGCATGTCGACCCAGGTTGCCAGAAATTCTATTCTCTTATACACAAAATCCTTCATTCTTCGCTATTTAATGCGGTTAACATCATCTAGATGGAGACCGTCACCGGGATTCCCAATTTTCGGGATCTACCGTATGACAGGTTCTCCGTACCCTAAAGGTATTTAATAATAGCCAGATCGGGTATTCCCGAGTATGAGAGTGGACTTCCATCTCTCTGGCGTTCTTCCCCAAGTTATAAAACAGGGACTATGGAGGGTGGGATGGAGCTTGTAGGTTCCCAGTACACACTGGTAATTCCTATCTAGCGTATCTCTCACGCTATCACTCAACCCTTAACCTAAAGTACTAAAATCCTAACTCGGTACTTCCTAAGCTCGGTAATTCAGTCATCAGAGTGATACTTCGCTCTGATACCACTTTTTGTAACACCCCATCCAACATTAACACACTTACAATAAACTGCAGCGGAAAAACAACCTCATCACATACTTAACTCGTTGGTGTTACACGCCGTTAGCCACCCACGTGGCTAACAAGGCTAATACACATACATTGTACCGGTCTGATGGGCTAAATTCCCGAGCGACTACACATTACTATCCCTTTCCATTAACAACAACAACAACGTACACCTTCCAACTATACCGAGTATTAATAAACTGGTGCCGACAACAATTTCGGTCTTACTACACCTACTGTATATATACACTTAAATGTTTACCCATGTACGACGACCACCCGTCCTACTCTCGAACGGCTTCCAGCACTTCGTACCTGAAATAGGAAAAGGAGAGGAAGGGTGGCCCCCAAGGGGCTCAGCACCTTTGCTGGTTTGGTAATCCCGCAGCCTACATGCTACCGGGCCACGCACAACTAATTGTCGTCTTAGCATGCGGTTGATTATTTTTAAATCATGCATGCAACAGTAAACACACAACACATAATCATTTCGCCTCAACGGGCTCAACAAGTGGATAATATATCCTTACTTAATGAGTCACTCAAGGTATTCAATATCCCTAGAGTGTTCCTCCTCTAATGGAGCTACTTCCTTAACAGACGAAACTTACCCTTAAATCGGGTTATCCTTAAACGCCTCTTTTCTCAAACTAGGACTCATATCCATGATCCACATACTCCACATTTTACAACATATAACATACACATAACAACACTTAACAACACTTTGCACGTTTCCACGTGCACAACATAACACCGCAATAAATATTGCATCACAACAAAGATACATAACATAACGGGAATGGTCCTCTTAGGAACCGACCCAAACATTGCTAATACACTGGTGAGCCTAGAGAATGTTGCCAGTCTCATGATAAGCTCGTTACATAACTCGTTACCGTCTCGTTAAATGAACGGTTAACTTAACACAAGGTGTCTCGGATATAGTGATCCAAGCACACCGAAACAAACATAACAATAGTATGCCCCTGTGGCCCGACGTGAGTCAGTAATAGCCTTGGTTAAGCTAAAGGGAAGGTTGGGAACCAAATTGGAAAACAACCATAACATACAGAGAGGATCGAACCTGCTATGACAACGACCCCCATACTCACACGCGTGGCCGGAACAGACCGGACTCCTCACTCCCCCGTTAGCACTTGTTAGAAGTTCAACTTTGAACTTTATTAAACAATCACAAACATTGGGTTAAGTCTTGTTAGACATACACAAGGGAAGAGAGAGTCATACCTTCACATACAAACATCACACAGAAACATTGCATAACCAACTCACGCATAGCCGTGGTTAGAACGTTCCTTAAGTTGGAAACGTTGTTACCGGATACCGTTCTCCTACGTTTACCTAATAGTGGTTAACTAGCCCTTCAAGCGCATTCGAGGTTACCGGTATCGGCACGTAAACATACAATAACAATAACGACTGTAAACTCGTTTCATGATTTATCTCATAACGTGGCAAACATACAGAAAAACACATTGGCATACAAGCCGGTGTAATCCGGTAGGACACAGGTTGCAAGAAGACCATACCTGTCACCGGAGTCCACTTTACCACGTCCACTTATGTTCCTCGAGCGATTCTCGAACAACTGTTAACATCACATGTGTTCTTATTAACATCGGGGTTTGCTTGATTATTTAATGTCTAATGCTTAACTTTCCCCGTTAACTTAGTCACATAACTTTACATTTTAACTTGTTTTACTTTTACATTTTGATACAACTTTTCACCCACTTAATTGCCATTTAAACTCACCTAACATGTCCATAACAACCTTATAACATCATTACCTACCAATCCCCATCATTACATATCATTTCATAACCTTAAACCATGTTTTTGGTCCGACCGGACTTGCCGACCGGACTTACCCAAGTCCGGTCGATTCCAGAACACATTTCCGTCACAAATTTTTCTACTCCGACCGGACTTGTAAGTCCGGTCCTATGTCCGGTCCATTCCAGAAACTAATTCCCACAGGGTAAACTGGGCCCGACCGAACTTGCAAGTCCGGTCGCAAGTCCGGTCTGCCCCAGATCTTTGTTTTCCTTTTTACATTCAACTCCAAACTTCACCCCATATATCCTAGTATACCCTAACCTCATTTAGGCACTTCAAACACACCTTTATCCATGTGCTAAACTCTTTAAATCACTCACCCAAAACCATTTTATCATTCACACACTTCTTACAAAGTTCCTAGCACTTGGGATGTTTTCTCCTTATGATTTATAAGTGGTAGTTCACCAATAATGACCACTACACCAAGGTGTTTCCTCTTCACCTTAACATCATCTCTCCAACTTCTTTTCTTACTAACTAAACCTCCTTTTTCACATCTTACCTAAACATCACTTATTCCTTGGACATTAACATTACCTAAACCTTAAACAAACTTCTCCAAGACTTTAATACATTCTCAAAACACATATTGAATTCCTAGAACTTCCAAGATAACACCTAAATCCTTGCATCACTCTAAATCACCTTAACACATGTTTTCTCCTCAAGTAAACATTTATTCACCTTTAACACTTCCTAGTTCACCAAAACTCACTTAAAACACTTAGAACTTCTTACACATTTCCCAAATTTGGCCATAGCTTCTCTTGTATATACTCACATCCAACACTTAGGTTTTTACCTTATTTCATTCAAAACACCTAAAATCCATCAAGAACATTTTTACACACAAACTTCACATATTAAGCACTACATCACAATATAGTGCATAACTTAAATTGCTTGGCACTTAGGCCCTTAAATAACATGGCTCTTAGGCCCTTAAATAACATGGCTCTTAGGCCCTTAAATTGCATAAACCTTAAACACTGAATTTCCCACATAAGTAATGCCTTTGACCTGCAAATACATACACCAATACATATGTTCTTTTACTAGTCTCCTTGAGAACACTTTACTAGGTCATTCACCATTTGCTCTTTAGGTAGTTTTAACAAGCATTATAAGCTTATTTCTCCTAAGGCATTAAACCACATTAAGATAGCATATTTACCTCTTTTCCTCACAAATTTCTTTCTTGTTTCCTTGTAAAACCGGTAAGGCATTTGGTTCCTTGCCAACTACTAAACATTATTCAAACAACATAATGAGTATTCAAGCTTTAGGCTCCATCTCATTGTAAACCCTAGGTTTACCTTATTTCAAAACATTAATGTAGTTGTTTTACCTTAATCTTTGAAGGGTGTTTGAATATCTATGAAGAGAGGACTCCACCTAGTCCTTGAAAGATTCAAATGGAGCTAGAACAAGGCAACACAAGGAGCTCCATCAATGAATATTTTCGGTCACACACAAACATGGAGGAAACTTGATTTTTCTTTGAGATTCCTTACCTAGGAGCAAAGGAGATCAATAATATGTGGAAAGACAAGCTCAAGCTCCATCAATGGTGGAACTCCATGGCACCGAAATGGTGATCTTGAAATTTTGAGAAGATAGGAATGAAGAGCTTGATGAGAGGAAGAGAATGGTGGTGTTTGTTTTTGATTTGGTTAAGTGAGCTAGGTTTTACAAGGGTTCAAAGGTGGACTTCCATGGTGGTGGTGCTGTATGAACGTGAGAACAGAGAAGAGAGGTAGAAGAGAGCTTGGATACGTGGGAAATGAAGAAGGAAATGAGAGAATGAGATAAGTTTTGCTTTTTGGAAGATATTTGTACTTAAAAAGCAAATAGTAACTATATTAGTCATCTTTATTTCTTTAACAAGTTAACAAGTGAGTGGTGAGTCACCACACTTAAGAAACCGGCCCCCTTTATTATAATGAGGGTGTTTTAGTCTTTGTTGACCAATTTAATTACTTATAACATTATATGTTACAAACTAGCTTATAAAAAATCACTATTCACAAACAAGGCACATAGAAGTGAAATTTTTGATTTCCCATTGATATAGCCACCCAAATGTGATACTATATAGTACACATGTTAATTAAAGAGTAATGATGGAAATTTAGCCATTCAAAACTCATTTACAAGACAATTTTTCAAAAACGTGCTTTAAGACTCCTTAAAGCACTTTTTGTGTTTTAACTTGTTTTCAAGCTTGGTTTTCTTTGGTAATTGATTTAATATGTTCATTAACATATTTATAAGGTATAGGTGTGACCATTAGGTCTTATACAAATTTATCCCAAGCTTAGAGCACATTTTTGCTCATATTGACTTTAAGGTATCTTCTTGTGTTTTATTTGGTTTAACTGTCCACCAAGGTTTCCTAAGGACTTATTTAGCCTTATTAAATCATAATTGAATATTATTAAGTCTTGGTAGGCTCTTTGGGTCCTAACCAAGTTCACTCATAGCTTAGAGCATGTTTTTGCTCAAACTGTATCTTAGCGTTTTATTGCATTTTACTATGGTTTAATTGTTCACTGACGCTTCTAAGGCACTTTTTAGCCTTTACATACCATAGTTTGATATTTAAACCACATATTAAGGTTTGGGGTATTTCAATTGTGACTCTCGACTCTTATTTATAAAATATTTAGGAATTCTTACCAACACACCCGAAGCGGGTGTGAGTAACTCTTAGTTGATTTTAAACTTCGAGACAAAGTTTCTTTTAAGGGGGGTATACTGAAATACCCCTAAATTAATTTAAATTAATTTAGGGGATTTCATTTATTAAACCCTAAGTAATACTATTAAAGCTAAATTATTATATGGTATTATGAATTTATAATAAGATTTATAAGCCAATAAATCTTGGAAAAATTCCGAGACACACCAATTATATTATAAAGATTTTAGAAAAATTTGGAGCGTTGATTTAGATCATAAAAGTCAATATAAAATCATAGAAACCATAAAGCTTCTTAAGTCTTGCTAGGGTTGACTTTTTGAGAATGGTCAAACCAGCTCATGAAACCTATACCAATAAAAAGGTTATGGAAAACCAAGAAGATTGATAATAAGAACGTTAAGAATGGATCATCCTAGCGAAAGTTATGATATAATAAAGTTTAGAGCCAAAAATTTAGAGGTTTTCTGAGGTGGCTACGGTTTTCTGACTCATCTGCCGCCTCGGGAGTCGTGCCTAAGCCAATTTTTCACAAAAACGGCTAGTATACTCAGCAACTATCAGATCATGTACCCATTTTTAGACGATCATAACTTTCATTCTACTCATCTAATTTTAGTAAAACCTTCACCATTTTCTTCTTCTTTTAACTTGGTTTTTAACCATCTATCAAGTTAAACCTAATTCACCTCACACAAAAAGTTATGCCGTCTCAAAGTTACCTCCTCAGCCTGATGAACCCAGAAATCCAGATTTGTTAGGTAAAACGTTTGATTTTGCGCTAGCCATAACTTTCTTGTTCTTGAGCCAAATCCATTGTTCTATATCTCATTTTGTAGATCTCTAATCCCTCTCCAACATTCCTTTTTATACCCAAGGCTGATTCTCAATCGGGTGAAAGATAAAGGCATCGAAAGTTCCCTCCCCGAGTTCTGGAAACCCAGAAATCCAGAAATTTCAGTTGAACAAGTAAACTTCGTCTAATCATATCTTCTTCATCTCTGGGTGAAAATTCACGTTCTATAGCTTGTGTTAAAGATCTTTGATTCCTCTACAATTCTTATGAAGCAACCTTAAGCCAGTTCTTGATCGTTTAGGAGATAGAAGCGTCAAAAGTTCCCGACTTGGTCAGCCCATAAAATCATAGTTTTCTAGAAAATCGAATTTGATTTTCATTGCCGGCGCATTTACGGTATGATTCCGACCAAATTCCACCATCTATTATGTTCGTTTTTGCATTCCCGTTCATTCCCTCTATCAATTTAACCAATTACGCAATACATTGAGAGAATTTGTAGAAATTCAAATCGGAAATGACATGAAACCTAACTCAATGAATCCAGAATCAATTTATCTGTATCGTGCACCATAGATCCTAAAATTGGTACCATTATAATCGTTGTTGAATTTCAAATCCAATGAAACAAAAATCATCGAATTTGGTTCTGTAGATTGAGAGAAATTGAAGGATTCGTACTCGACATCGTTTTGGGTTTGCTGATGAACTCGATCAATCTGGGCCATCCAATTGTAGTTAGGAGAAATGGACGGCCGAGATTACAATGCGGGTAATTAGTAGTATATTATGTATTATAAATTCCACAATAAAACCCTAACTTGTTGAATTCATTTAATGCCCTTCCATAATGTATTTTGGCACAAAATGTTAACCATAGATTCCTGATAAAGTCTAGTTTATTTTTGAAATACCCCTAACCTTTAAATATAATTAAATGATCTATTAATGATCTAAGATGGTTAATAAGCACTTAAATATTACTGGGGAACAATCTAAAGATCGGTAAAGCCAAAAGGGTGCTTTAAGACACCATAAAGATTGTATGACCTCAGATAGGATCCAAAGTGGATTCCTAAGTATTATAATGAAGTAAGGAACACAACAAAACCATTATCAAAGAATACTAAGCTCATAAACACTTTACAACACAAAATGTGCACTAAAACTCCTTAAAGCACATTTTTGTGAAATTGCCTTCTAGATTGGTTTTTAATGAGCTTAAAGGTTATAAATACCTTTAAATATTATATTATATCATATTAGGAATTTAATTCCAAATTTTACAAATTTTTACAAATTTAATATTAAAATATTAATAAAACCCTAAAAGGGGGCCCACATGAGTCAACATTGACTAAGATTGGTCAAGAGGTCAAAGTTGACCCCTTAGACCATGTGAGATCGGCAATTACAAGCTGAAGAGGCTCCAATTTGCCACATGTACACACCATGGACAGCAATCCAACATTATACCCTAAATTAAGGGTTACTTTTAGCTTTTATTAGTTTATACACCACTTTCACTCCATTATTGATTCAAGCTGCCTCAAAAATCGGTGGAGCCATCCTTTCTCCTCCACCAGCCGACTCCTTGTCCCTCTTATCCCTTAGGTGAGTCATCATTCAATTATGAGACAATAAACTAATCAATAATGCATTTTCTAAGCAAATAATACCAATTCCAAGCATCTTCTCTCTCCTAGCTTCATTCCAACCGTTGAAGCTCTCCTTCCAGGCTCTCCCAAGCTCTCTCAACCAAACTCCTTGAGCTAAGAAGGTAAATCTAACTTCTAAGCTTCTAATTAATGGTTTAAGGCTTGTTTTTGGCTCTTTTTCTTCATCTCTTCACCACCTATTGCAGACGTGTTATCGTGAGTGGTTAGAACTGGAGTTATTAAAAAAAAAGAAAAGAAATTAAAACTCAAAATAAACGTCGGGCAGCAAACAAATCCCGGTCGTGGTAGTATAGTAAAGTGTAAGCGACCGGATATCGAACCGTGGAACTAAGGTGAATTATTTAGTACCTAAGCGTGTCACAAAAAGGGGGGAGTTAATTGACTTGTTTTTGAAACGTAAATAACAGACTAATTTAGTGAATTGAAGTTAAATTAAATGGAACTCCGGGTTCAGGTTAATATGATATGATTAATTGTGCTATCTCTACCGGTTTAATAAAATAATTTGGCAAGATTCTTGTTATTATCTTAAGGTCCGATGAAAACTCATAAGAACTCGTTTACCTGAAAATGCAAGGTCCGATGAAAACTCAAGCAAAATGCGTGTAAACGGCATAGGAGTGTGAGGAATTTTATTCTTGCAACTTGTACTAACTTAAACGATGAAAATAAGTTCCTACAGTTTTACGGCTTAATTAACCTGTCTGTTCGTCACCGATCAGATTAAAAACAGATTTAGTAAGGCTTTTTAATAAATCGATGAAATTTATTAAAAAGGGAGAGAAACAAAACTTTAATCGCAACAAACTGAATTTATTTTAACCGGTAGAAATATTGCATAATTAATACAAATACATAATTAAACCTTCACCCGGAGTAAATCCTCCTTAGCCTGACATATTAACTGGTAATAAGTCAGACAGAGGTTGGACGTAATAATAATACGGAGGTGTGGATGGTGAATGGAGAAATGAAGAGAACAAAGAGTGGAGCGAGTACGTAGGATTTTGTATGTGGAATGAGTGATTTGGAGTGTTGAGTTTTGGGGGTGGAACGTGTATATTTGGTTGAAGGTGTAGTGTGTTTATATAGAGGAAGGGAAGATGCAGATCTGGAGTGGAAGAGCATTGATTGCTCATTAATTGCAGGGGACAGAGCTGAAGACGCGTGAGGGAATTAAGGTAGGCGGTGCGGAGTAGATGGATATGGCAAAAGGAATGTCGACGGGCGAAGAAGAAAACTGGCGCGCGTTGATTTTTAGTCACGTCCGCTTGTTGTCCTCGTTGGCGTCCGCCTCTGAAACCATGCGGACGTCTCTGTCTGTTTCTGTCCACTCCTCTGTCCGCGTGGGCGTCCGCCTCATTTCATGCGGACGTCTCATACTCTCTCGCCCGCGGTCTCCATCTCTTGTCCGCCTTGTTGTCCGCCTCATTTCATGCGGACACAAGTGCGGTCCTTTCTCCTCTCCGCGTGTGTGTCCGCCTATGTAACTTACTCACGTCCGCCTAAGTAACTCACTCACGTCCGCCTGAAACCATGCGGACGCATGTGTGGTCGTGACTTATTTTCTTCTACAAACTTTGACCGGCTCTAGATTCTTCGTTTGGACTCCGTTTTTTGAGCCGTTTGAATCTATGCGTTCGTCTCTTCGTCTACTTTACTCCCAGCTTGGTTTTCCTCATGTTAAACCAATAAATTTGTGAGATAAATAGTAAAACATAAACTAGAGGAAAACTAACCGAAGTGGAGAAATGAGCAAGAAAAAGTGCTAATATAATATATGAAATACACCTATAAATCATGCTCATTTGGACACTTATCACACCCCCACACTTATCTTTTTGCTTGTCCTCAAGCAAAACCACGTACCCAAGTAAGTAGGGAATGCTCAATACTAACAAATATTATTATGAAGGGTAGGATAAAGAGGTGAACAGTTCATGATCTTTTTAACTTATTGAGGAGTGTGATCCATCAACTGCTGGTGGCATAGGTGTGCTCAGGGTAAAAGTAAAATATAGAGTTTCGGGGTATGATCCAAGGTACTTCAATGCTTCTTTTGTTTAGGTGACTCTGAGAACTTTTACTATGGCCAACTTCTCTCAAGAATGGGCATTTGAGGAGAAAACAAAAGGAAAAATAGATTCATGCATCCGTTTCACTTTTGCATAAGGGATGAGAAAATGTAGGCATCACGCCTTTGTATTCAAGAACACTCAACTCTCTTTTGTTGGTTACCAATGGTGTCTCGCAAGTCCCTTATTATTTTGTATTTTTCTTTCTTTTCTTTTTTAACAGAGAAGCACCCCTTAGCAATCCCTAAGAGAGAAGACAGAAAGAAACCCTGAGCAATAAAATCCAACCATTTGCAGATCATTTGGTCACACCGCATAAGAAAAATGCTCCTCAAAAGTAATCAAATGAAAATTTTAAAATTTGTACCATTTATCCCACAATTCATAATAGTATTTGTTTTTAAAGAGAACAACCTACATTAGCAGGGTACATAATTTTAATTTTTGAACCAATGCAAGATAAGTAGAGAGATTTAAACATTTTTAGCACAAAATGCCCTGAAAAGGCTCTTCCCCCACACTTAAGCTTAAGCAATGCCCTCATTGCGTAGATGGTATTAAATTCACAGGGCATGCAATTAATAAAGGAAAGAGTGTACTCCCCAAATTCCGTAGAGTCTGTTGAGCTCCCCCACACTTGAGTGCAGCTGTGGAATGTCATGAAATGTACCTGTAAGGAAGATTCTACACAGCGAGAAGAACTCAAGTAAAACCTGCATTTTATTATAACATAATAAAGGGAAATATAGTACAAAATGGAAAACCACATTAAATTAAAGGAAAGATAGTGGGTTGCCCCCCACCAAGCTGCCCGGGTTTAACGTCTCTAGCTAGACGTATGTTCGTCATTATCCCGGATCATAAATGAATGTTGACAATGGTAGTATCTGGAACAGGAAATTGGCAATATGTAGGACCGAACCACCTGGATCAAAACAAAGAATTACGGCAACAATTACAGTAGGAAAAGACAAACTCCACAAAACTTGGTTTTGAAGGAGGTGTTTGCTGCCATTAATATTGTATTGAAAACCGGGTGATGGTGGTAGTGCTTCCTCAAACTGGAGAATGTAAACATTCTCCTTTTGTTGTTTAGCCGTATGGATGTAAGATGGTAGTGGTGGTGCTTGCTCAGAGTCGAGGATGTAAATTTCCTCCCCCGGAATGAAAATGAAGGTGGAAGTGGGCTTCAATGGGTGGGTTGGGTGGGCATTATTTTTCTTTGTCGAAGGGCCCAAATTTTTCAATGGATGATCCTTAGTGTGAGTATCATCTAGTTGTGGAGACGCCCATTCAAATTTAAGGATGAAGACATCCTTAACTGCGTTGAGCGGTTCAGGGAGAACTTCAGGGAAATTTGAATCTTCAAATTCTGACCCTGGATCAAATGGAAAGGTGGCCTTCTCACTTAGCGAGCTGACTTAGAGTTTCCACCCTACTTCTTTGTTGCATAAGAGGGGAAGGCTGTGATCCTCCAGATGAAGATCAAAGTTGGATGGCTTTTCCTCTTCAAATTTGAGGATGTAATAATCCTCGTCTTCTTTGAGAGGCTCATAGGAAGTGCCTTGATTGAATTCAACTTCAGAGGGAGGTGGTTCCTTGAAGGTGATATTGGTATTTTGTTTGGATGTTCTAATGGGAGCGAGCATTTCCTCCTCTTCATTTTTGAGGATGTAACTATCCTCATTTTCTGGATATAGCATAGAGAAGGAGGGAAAATAACGGTAATTGACTTCAGAGGGAGGAGGCTCCATGAAGTTGAGGTAGAAGTTGTCCTCTGATGGCTTGTCTTCAAGCTCAAGCAGAAGGTTTGATACCGTTTGCTCATTTTCGAACGGGGGTGGTGGTATAGAGTAACTCAAATCCTCAGGTAAGTCATCCACTATATGAACCAGTTTGCTCTCCGGTTGCTGTGATGTAAGGTCTAGTGGACCTTCCATCATTTCGTTTATCGCAACTAATTTGGCATAGAGCTTCGGTTGGTTCATGTCGAGGTATTCTTCCTCGGCCTGCTGCTCCACTTCAGGGACCATTTCACTCTCGGGTTGTTGCTCCTTTTGAGCTATTGTGATGGGCTGGTCCACTACGTAAATTGCACTTGCATACTCTTTTGGATTTGGATTGGTTTGTGAGGGAAATTTACCAGGTGGCCTTTGTTGAGTTAGAAGCTGTTGTATTTGAGACTGTAAGGCTTTTTGGTCGTTGTGCGGAGCTGACCTCCTCTTGCGTGTCTTGGGACTTACCCATCATTGCTTTAAACATCTCTTGCATTTGAGACATTTCAGACTCAGGATTCGAAGGAGGTTGAGTTGGTCGACTCGAAGAAGCTTCATTGCCATGGCTGTTGCTGATATTGCCTTTGGCCTCCTTGAAAATTGGACTGAGGTCTGTAATTTTGAGATGGTTGTAGTGTATGTGGGTTTTGGATATTTTCGGTGTTTGAGTAGCGAAGGTTGGATTGCATGTTACGTCGCCAAGGTTGTCTGTATCCTGAATTGTTGGTGATATAGTTTCCCTCCTCTGCAGCTTTTAATTCTTGTAGTTGGGGGCATTGTTCATAGTCATGAGGCCCGCCACATTGCGTACAAGAAATAACAGGAGATGATTGGGACAGAGGTGCATAGCCTGGAGGGGTTGTAGATGATCGGGAAATCATCGACTTAGCTTGCTGGGGGTAGGAATTCATAGCCATCTGCTCAACCACTTTTTGCAGAGTACTGACTTTTGTTGCCTGCTGAGCATTGCTCTCCATGAGTTGCTCATGGCTTTTCATCAGCTGGTCAAACTTGTTATCACTTTCCCCAACATGATATAAACTTGGAGTACCGCTCCTTGATACACCGGAGGCCCAGTCTCTGATTTCTTCACATAGAGACTCCATGCTGTTCAGAAATTGTGCTCCTGGCTTTTTCAGAATATCGGCCCCTAACGAAGACAATATCATTGTTCTGCACGGACCAATCAGGCCATTGTAGAACAATTGTGATACTTGCTCTTTCGTCAGACCATGGTGGGGACAAGTAAGGAGTAGTCCTTTGAAACGGTCCCAAGTTTCACAAATATTCTCCGACCCTGGTTGCTTGAAATTATAGATTTCAGCAATCATCTCCAATGTTCGGCTCGGGGGTAGGAATTTGTCGTAGAACTTGGTGGCCATGTCATCCCAAGTACCAATGGTACTTGGTGTCAGGCTATGATACCACTTGCTCGCACTTCCCGTCAGGCTGTGAGGGAATAATGACAATCTTGCGTACTGGAGTACTGCGTCGGTCGCAGTAAGACTGTTGGCATGTTGCAAGAATTTTGTAACATGTAACAGGGCTTCGTCAGGATTGGTGCCATCAAACATGCCCAACTCCTTTACACATCTGATTTGATGATATGGCTTCAGCTTCTGCCACTCATCGTATTCGGATGGGCTAAGGTGAGGAAGGATGATAGCAGGCTGTTGTCCTTGGTTAGACGGCCTGTTGATATTTTGAACTGTCGCTGGTGTAGATGCCATGTCAGCTTCCGGGTCAGATTTTATCACTCTGGTGGTAATGTTTTGTTGAGTTCGTCTCAGCCTTAGAGTGCGCAGAAAGGTTCTCTCGATCTCTGGAATGTAACCAACCGTGTGATTATTAATATTTTTTGGGAGGCTGTTTGACCTGGTAAAAGGCATTCACCACTCAAAACAGAGGAAAGAAACTCGTTATGTGTTAGAATAAATAAAAATGTTAGGAATAAGTTGACAGAAATTTTAAGTTAGTAGTTAGAGACAATGGAAAGAAATGACAGAAAATTGAAATGACAATGGAAAGAAATTACAGAAAATTGAATGACAGAAATTATAAGTTAGTAGTTAGTATACTGGAAATTATAAGTTAGTATACTGGAAATTGAAGGACAATGGAAATTAAATGTTAAGGACTGAAATACCCCAAACCTTGATATGTTGTTTAAATGTTAAGATATGGTATAATAAGGCAAAAAAATGCCTTAGAAATATTAGTGAACGATTTTAACCATATTAAACATAATTAATTACCTTAAAGTCGATAAGGGCAAAAGTGTGCTCTAAGCTTGGGATAATCTTGGTTAAGACCTAATGAGCTTACCCAGACCGTATTTATTTTAATAGACATATTAAATCAGTTACCAAAGAAAACCAAGCTTGAAAACAAGTTTAAACACAAAATGTGCTTTAAGGAGCCTTAAAGCACATTTTTGAAAAATTGTCTTGTAAATGAGTTTTGAATGGCTAAATGTCCATCATTACTCTTTAATTAATATGTGTACTACTTAGTATCACATTTGGAAGTTTAAATCAATGAGAAATCAAAAATTTCACTTTTAAGTGCCTTGCTTTTATGAATAGTAACTAAATAAGCTAGTTTGTAACATATGTTAACATAAGTAATTTAATTGATCAATTAAGGCTGGGTAACCCCTTATATTAAATGGGGGCCGGTTTTTGTATGTGGTGAGTCACCACCCTTGTCAATTAACCAGCAAATAAATAAGTAATTAAGAAAGCACTATTTGCTTTTGGTAACAAATATCTTCAAAAGCAACTACAATCAGTGATTCTCTTCATTCCTTCATTTCCTTTTGCTGTCTACGTATCCCATCTCCTTCCTTGCTCTCTTTCACGGTTGAAGCAGCTCACCACCAGACTTCATCTTCAAATCCTTGTAACTCCTACCTCACTTGACCAAATCAAAAACTAAGACCACCAATCTCTTAGTCTCATCAAGCTCTTCAACTTGGTCCTTTCAAATTTTCAAGAGCTCCATTTTGGTGCCAAGAGGAATCTCCATGGAAGGAGCTTGAGTTCATCTTTTCACATATTATTGTTCTCCTTTGCTTCAAGGTAAGGAAACTCAAAGAAAAATGACGTTTCCTCTTGTTTATGTGTTGTCCGAAAATTCACCAAGTGTTGGTGTCTTCCCTTGTTCTTCCATAGCTCCATACCAATCTTCAAAGGGCTAGGAGGATTCCTATCTTGCCACTTGTTCAAGTTCTCTTTCAGATTCCAAAGGTAATCATCAAGCTCTAGTGTATTAAAACACTTATGTTAACCTAGGGTTTGTAAATGAGTTTGAGCATGAAGCTTGAATGCTCATTGGTTTATTTGTGTATTGGCTAGAACATTGACAAGTAGCCAAGTCCTCTGGCCGATTTCCAACCAAGGAAGAACAAGAGTGTTCAAGTAAAATCTTGAAAGAAAAGAGGTAAATGTGTTAACCTAATGTGGTTTAAATGCCTTAGGAAAATTGAGCTTGAGATTGCTTAATAAAAATACCTAAAGAGCCAATGGGAAATGAGTTAGTAAAATGCTCTCAAAGAGTTTATTAAAGGCATATGTGATGTTGGGTGTATTTGCAGGTCAAAGGCAATTATTATGTGGAAATTCAGTGTTTAAGGTTTATGTTATTTAAGGGCCTAAGTGCCAAGCAATTTAAGTTATGCACTATATTGTGATGAAGTGTAGCTTGAGGTTTAGTTGTGTGTAATGAAGGTGTCTTGGTGAAGGTGTACGTCTCTGGAGATTAATGGGTGCAAAACCATGTGATTGTGTACAAGGGTGTGTATTGAGTGATTAAGTGTTCTTGGGTTGTATTAAGGTGAAAAACTGTAAGTTTTGGTGAGAGGTGATACAAAGGAAACTATGGCGAAATTTGGTTGATGAACAAGAAGTTTTAAGTGTTTAATAGATGAGGTTGTGATGGTAAGGAAACATTTTGGTGTAGTGGTCATTATAGGTGAAACACCACTTAGAAAACCAAATGAGAATTGTCACAAGTGTTAAGAGGTTTGTAAGAAAAAAATGAATAACAAGTTGGGTAATGTTTTAAGGTGAATTAAAGTGATATTTTTGTATTAGAATGTGCCTAAGTACATGTGTGAAGGTTGGGTAATCAATGGATGAAGAGAATAGATGAAGCGAGACTTAGATTGTCAAATTTGGGATTCTGTTACAGGAGGTCCGGGACATAGGTTTTGGATTGGTGTCCGGACCATATATGAAAAACAGGTCGAGAGTTGTGAGACTAACTTGGTCCGGGACTTGGGGTGAGTACAAGGTCCCGGACCACCCTGTTAAATGTAGCCGAGAGTACAAGACTGTCTTGGTCCGGGACTTAGGGTGAGTACAAGGTCCTGGACCACCCTATCAAAACATACCGTGAGTTTCTGTAAGTGTTGATCCGGGACTTAAGGTAAGGACCAAGTCCCGGACCACTCTAAAAATGTTGTTAAAGGTATAAAAATGATGTGTAATGATGGGGATTGATAAGTAATGATGTTATAAAGGTGTTAAGGACATGTTAGGTGTGTTATAAAGACAACCAAGTGGGTGAAAAGTTGTAATAAATTGTGTAAGTAAAACAAGTTAAAAATGTCAAGTTGTTTAACTAGTTAACGAGGGTAAGTTATGAGCGTTAGACTTTAAACAAACGTGTTACCCCGATGTTGATAAAAGTAAATGTAATGTTTCCAGTTGTTCGAGAACTGTTCAAGAAACTTAAGACGACACGTTAGAGTGGACGATGGTGACAGGTATGGTTTTCTTGCAACCTGTGTCCTACCGGATTACACCGGCTTGTATGCCAATGTGTTTTTCTGTATGTTTGCCACGTTGTAAGATAAAACATGTAATGAGTTTACAGTAATTCATATATGTGGCATGTTTAGTTCCGATACCATTTAACCTCGAAAGTGTTAAACCTTAGCTAACTGAGTCTAGGATCACATGAGAGTTTGGTATTCGGATTAAACGACCCGAACCGTGGGGCGTTCTAACCACGACTATGCGTGAGTTAATTGTGATTGTGTGTGTGAATGTAGGGATCTCCCTTGTATGCTTAACCCAAAAGTAATACTGTATGTTGTATAAGTACGATAGACTCCGTAGTGGGGTTCTAACTAATAAATTAAAAGTAAGTATGTACTAACAGTAGTGAGGAATCCGGTTTGGCCGGTCGCGCGTTGTTTGGGAGTGGGTATCCTTTTTAGCTTTACCCTTCTCTCTGTTATGGTTGTTTCCCTCACGGGTTATGATCTCCCATTAGCTTATCCCAAAGCTTAGCTATTCTGACTTATGATCGGTTTAGGGGGAACATGTGTTTGTGTGGTGTGTTCGGGTCACTAAATCCGATCCATCTTTAGGTATGTTACTCGTCCGACTATTAGGGCGGTAATGAGTGTTGTATAACGAGCTTAACATGGGGGTGATATCTTTCCCTAGGCTCACCAGTGTATTAACTATGTTTGGGCCGGCTCCTAAGAGATCCGTACCCGTTATGTATGTGTTATTGATATATTGCAAGTTATTACGATGTGATGTTATATGTGCTTAGAAGTGAAATGTGAGGATCATGGATATGATTCCTAGTATGTAAAAGAGACGTTTGTGGAAACCCGATAGTGGGTGAGTGTCGACTATTGAGGATATAGCTCCGTTAGAGGAGAAATACTATAGGGTTGAAGAACTCAAAGAGTGATTGGTTAAGTATAAATGAGTTATTTAAGTTAAGCCCATTAGGGTGAAATGTATTGTGTTGTGAGTTTATGATTACATGCTTGATTTAAATGTAATCAACCGCATGCTAAGACGACAAATAGTTGTGCGTGGCCCGGTAGCATGTGGGCTGCGGGATTACCATACCAGCAAAGGTGCTGAGCCCCTGGGGGGCCACCCTTTCTTTCCTTTTCTATTTCAGGTACAAGGAGCAGCCGTTCGAGAGTAGGACGGGGTAGTTGTTGCGTACGGGTAATTGATGTAATTACTTGTAATCTGTAGGTGTAGTAAGACCGAAATTGTTCTCGGCATTAGTTGTAAATACTCGGTACAGTTGGAAGGTATTTGTATAATGAATGTTGGTAGTAATAAAGGAGACGGTATTGTATAGTTGCTCGGGGATCTAGTCCATCAGACCGATACAATTGTGTAAATGTTAGCCTTGTTAGCCACGTGGGTGGTTAACGGCGTGTAACACCAATGAGTTAAGTAACGTGATGAGGTATATTTTCCGCTGCAGTTTGTTGTTAAGTATGTTGTTGTTAGTTGGGGTGTTACAAAAAGTGGTATCAGAGCGAAGTGTCGCTCTGATGACTGAATTACCGAGCTTAGGAAGTACCGAGTTAGGATTTCAGTATATGTGGGTTAGGGGATGAGTGATAGCGTGAGAGATACGCTAGCTAGGAGGACCAGTGAATATTGGAAACCTACCATATACATCCCACCCTCCACAATCCCTGATTATAACTGGGAAAGAGCGCCAGAGAGATGGAAGTCCCCTCTTACTCGGAATACCCGACCTGGCTGCATTTAAATGTCCTTATAAGTACGGAGAGCCTGTCATACGGTAGATTCCGAAAGGTGTGAATCCCGAAGACGGTTCCCATTTTAACAATGTCTGCCGCATAAGGTAGCGAAAAGTGAAGAATCATGCGCATAAGAGAATAGAATTTCCAGCAACCTGGATCGACATGCCGAGCAGTCGAGAAAACCAGCTTGCAACGCACCAAGCGTGCAACAGGCAAGAAGTGAGGTAATGAAACCGAGACAAGTGTCCACGGGACTACAATGTTAACTAATACACCAACGGTATACCACCTAAGGAACTACAACGTAGTATGAGGAGGATGTAATACTAAGTAAAAGGGGTCTCCCAGAATGGGAAACACCCTAGTTAATGGTTACCATGTGAAGACAGTGAGAAAAACCCAGAGGATTTATTGTTAAGCTGTAGATCAAGTAAGGGCCAGCAAGGCCACTAATGTCAGAGTAAGCGGAAACAATACCGCAACCAATGTTTATTGAACCAGTAGCCAGTTAGCATGGCGCACTTGCCATGGCAAGTGCCGCTATAACAAGGCTGTACGGGAAACTTTAAACAACTACAGGTACTTAGTAAAGTACCGTGAAGTTAAGTGAGACCAGCATAGTTGTGGAAGGGCTTAGCAGCCCGACCTCTGCAATTGGAAGTACACCAGTCAGCAAGAAGCTAGACTTGGTAAAGCAAGGAAAAGTTGTGAAGCCACGAGAATTCTTCTTTTAGACTTAAATTCATTTCAAAACCTTTTTCAAACCAAATTTTCTTTCAAACCCATTTATTTCCAACCTTCCTTGAAACCAGACCAGGAGACCTACACCGGCCTCAGTGCCACGTGGTAGGTAAGTTATACCCAGTGACCTTTAAATAACCGGATGGAAACCGGTAAACCCAAGGGTAGCAACCCGAGGGAATGGATGGAGACCATAAAAAAAATACAATAGTGGATAAACCTTCCCTTGATTAAGATCGGGAAGCACGGAATGCATATTATCACAGGATAATATAAGGGAGTTGACAACAGAATACTTCACCTAGGCGCGTGACGGACACTACGAGTGTACCAACTGAATTGTGGGACGACCGCACTCCGATAGGAGCTTGTGGGCCTGGCAGACCTTCTTATAGGTTAACCGGGTAAGTAGCAATGTATCAACAGGATACCCCACATATGTATACGAGTGGAGTCTGAAACACGGGAAGTAGTCGACTCCATACTACGGTCCGAAGTAAAAGTCAGACAAGTAAGAAATTACCAAGAATGGTAGAAGTAATGGAACCAGTAAGGTCAATAAAACTAAAAGAATCAGTGAATTCATTTTAAGGAAACGTTTAAAGGTGAACAAGTGCGAAGTGCACTAGTTGGTAAATAAGGACATGGAATATGTCTTAAGAATCCTGAGGGATGAATGTAATAGCTGGAGAGTACCCGGCCTAAATATGGTGAGACAGATGCCTACTATGGATACCTTAATGTACAACGATCGGGATGAGACTCCCGAGATGATCACTAGAGATATCAGTCTCACTAAAGAGAATATTTAACCCAGGCAAGAACGCAAGGAAATGCAGTTAATTAAAGGTACTCATAAGTGAAAGCCAGATGTAATGGCATAACTTAGTAACACCCAGGAGCTGTCCTTAAAAAGGGTGTTTGGATCAACAGTGGTTGAACGGAATAACGTGACAGAAACGCGGGGGTTGAAACTAACACCCAGTTTAATCATAAGGCGTCAGGAGGAAGTCTGACATCCTTGAAGGGACATCCCATGAAAGGAATACCGACCTTGTCATGGAGCCCAATACAACCTGTGAACCGTGTAATATTGTTCGAAGAAGTAAATGATGTGAACAGTAAATGAGCAGAAAGTTAATGCAGCTACAATGAGCAGAGCTCGAGGCAATAGGGCTTATAAGCCACAGGTAAAATGTCATAAGTAAATTTTGTTGACTGCGGAAGTTTATGTTATATAAGTAAATAAAGCGGATAACGAACCACTGCTTTAAGAGTGGGGACACCTCTTAGTATTGTGAAACCGCCAGAGCGGTAGTGGTATGGATTATGTTCAGGGAATATGTTAAGAGTTAACCATGTTGTTACTACCCAAGAGTGATTTGGATAGTCGTATTACAACATGGAGTGTTCGTACCAGTTGTGGAGACCGAAGAATAAAAAGTCGAATAGCAACCACCAGAGGGGTGTGATGCCAAATGTATAATGAACGACGCTCAAGGAGCATAAAGACTCGAAGAATAGAGTATTCCGTAATCAGCCAAATAAATGGCGAAACACAGTGTAATGGCGGAAGCTAATATAATAGCTGATGCAGTGTGAGTTGATGTTATACAATGAGTAACCGCACGGTGCGCAGTAAGCGGCCGTTGCAGGGGTATTGTTAAATAATAAAATGCCCAACAAGCACAGTTATGAGTTAGACTCAATGAACACGTAAGATAAGTGATGGCATACAGACTGGGCAACAAGCATGTACTGAATACTAGGTGATAAGGAATACAGTGTGAATCCCTTGCAATCGCATAAGAGATTTACTGTCAAGAGTTTACGCCTCTGCACTCTGTATGACTGAGTGTTTTGGTATTGCTCTTGTACAGTAATGATCGAGTGGGATAGCTAGAAATCCGGGAGATGTCAATTGTGGAAGAAGTATAAAGAGAATTATAACAATAAAGACCGAAGCATAGGAAATGCAAGGTCGTATCAATAAAAGGATACTTGATTCACAGTAAGTGACTATAGTTACACAGTGTGTTAAATATTGGTATGGAATGTACCAAAGTTGTTGGAAATGACTGAAAGTATACTACACATTAGGTAGTAGCTCAAATTCAACCGATAGTGAGTCAGAAGAAATCAGGCAAATCATGGTGGAATACAATAAGTCATCATGGAGATGCATAGAAAGTTGAAACTCACCGAGTTCGCTCGTGGTAAGAAATACCACGCGTCGGTTGAGAAACCGTTATTACCTAGATAAGGGTGATAATAGGGAATGTACAATACAGTAGGAATAATGTATGAATAACTAAGTTCTAAATTATCAGGAATCACATAGCAGAAACTAGTGAGCCAGTGATCCAAGTGTTGGATGTGCGTTGTGAATATGAGTGACTGGCTAATTAGTAACGCCTAGAAGTCTCACAGGCCAGAATCGAAACTGGTTATGAATTAAATAAACTCTAAAGAGAATTCTTGGTTAGGGACTAAACCGCCAATATGGCTAAGATCCTCAAACCAGAACATATTGTATAATAAACCGCGTGGGGATTAAACACTTCACGACGGTAGAATGTTATAACACAGTGAGTAAGTGACTGATTACGTGGGCGTAATCCCTTTTAAGGGGGGTAGAGCGCAAAACCACTCAGTGTCTATTACCGTACAAGTGTACGTGAACTATGGTTTGCGTAGCACAAAATAATTTGTTTTGATGAGTGGTGTGTGTGTTACATAAACATACACATTCATTCATGGTTTAATTGTGGTAATTACGCACAGAAGATGCGAATACCATTGTGATGAATGTGTTTATTTTGGTAACAGTTGTGTGTGAGAGTACAAGTGTGGGAGTAAAGAAACTCCCGGGGAACTAAAACCCCGACAGTATATGTTCATATGATACTAAATGTTAAACTGTGTGTTGTATTTTGATAAAATATATGTATATGTACAATATAGTGAAAGGGAAACCGACATAGAACCTAGTGAGAATAAGATTCCCTAGGTAACTGGATTAAAGCGAATGGAGATGACTGATAGACAGAGTTCTATCCTTGGAGATGTAGTGACTATGACTAGAAAAACTAAAAGATAGAAAATGGCAAATGAGTGTATTAGTTGATGTTTGAAAATGAAGTGGGAGGTGGAACTTGATGTGCATGCGATCAAGGGAAGCCGAACACAAATTGGGGTGGAAGGATAGTTCAACATTGATGCTGATCACATCAGGGTTGGATGATTCTTGAAGCTCCCTACAAGTGGTCACAAATAACCACGCTGAAAAAAAAAGGGAATAAAGAGCATAAGTTGGACTTGGAGTTGTATGTGTTTTCGAAGGGGTTTTGAACCGGTATTTATAAAACGTCGATGGATACCTTACATAGCTAAGTTCTCTTACTTAACCTCATAAGGAAATTTTAAATTTAAGTGATTGTTTTGACCTCCCAAAGGAACGGGGACAATATGTGTCCATCGCGACCGGGTTCTGCGGGAGCAAGTGTATACAAAAGAAATTTTTGGTTGCTATACGTGCTAAGACATGTTGTGTGGAATGTGTAAAAAAAAAATTGTCATTTGGACCTTGAGTCCTAACGTGGTTAAGTCCGAAGTGTTATGTTATCAAGACCTATGTGTCTAAAGGATGTTATGTTATCGAGACCTATGAGTCTAAATGTTGTTGTGTTGCCCAGACGTGAGAGTCTAAGGGTTGTTATGTATGTGCAAATGTTGTTAAGGTACCCGGACCACTAAGTCCGAGGTTACTATACAAGTATGTTATGTGATGTATGGATGTGGATATGTTACTCGGACGGTCAAGTCCGGGACTGTGATGTAAAGTATGTTTGGGTATGGAAGTGTTTTACTATACAAGTAATTTCCGTATTCTAATCCAATGTTATAAGGGAAGTGTGAACTACGGGGACGAAGTTCTTTTAAGGGGGGTAGATTGAAATACCCCAAACCTTGATATGTTGTTTAAATGTTAAGATATGGTATAATAAGGCAAAAAAAAATGCCTTAGAAATATTAGTGAACGATTTTAACCATATTAAACATAATTAATTACCTTAAAGTCGATAAGGGCAAAAGTGTGCTCTAAGCTTGGGATAATCTTGGTTAAGACCTAATGAGCTTAACCAGACCGTATTTATATGTTAATAGACATATTAAATCAGTTACCAAAGAAAACAAAGCTTGAAAACAAGTTTAAACACAAAATGTGCTTTAAGGAGCCTTAAAGCACATTTTTGAAAAATTGTCTTGTAAATGAGTTTTGAATGGCTAAATGTCCATCATTACTCTTTAATTAATATGTGTACTACTTAGTATCACATTTGGAAGTTTAAATCAATGAGAAATCAAAATTTTCACTTTTAAGTGCCTTGCTTTTATGAATAGTAACTAAATAAGCTAGTTTGTAACATATGTTAACATAAGTAATTTAATTGATCAATTAAGGCTGGGTAACCCCTTATATTAAATGGGGGCCGGTTTTTGTATGTGGTGAGTCACCACCCTTGTCAATTAACCAGCAAATAAATAAGTAATTAAGAAAGCACTATTTGCTTTTGGTAACAAATATCTTCAAAAGCAACTACAATCAGTGATTCTCTTCATTCCTTCATTTCCTTTTGCTGTCTACGTATCCCATCTCCTTCCTTGCTCTCTTTCACGGTTGAAGCAGCTCACCACCAGACTTCATCTTCAAATCCTTGTAACTCCTAGCTCACTTGACCAAATCAAAAACTAAGACCACCAATCTCTTAGTCTCATCAAGCTCTTCAACTTGGTCCTTTCAAATTTTCAAGAACTCCATTTTGGTGCCAAGAGGAATCTCCATGGAAGGAGCTTGAGTTCATCTTTTCACATATTATTGTTCTCCTTTGCTTCAAGGTAAGGAAACTCAAAGAAAAATGACGTTTCCTCTTGTTTATGTGTTGTCCGAAAATTCACCAAGTGTTGGTGTCTTCCTTGTTCTTCCATAGCTCCATACCAATCTTCAAAGGGCTAGGAGGATTCCTATCTTGCCACTTGTTCAAGTTCTCTTTCAGATTCCAAAGGTAATCATCAAGCTCTAGTGTATTAAAACACTTATGTTAACCTAGGGTTTGTAAATGAGTTTGAGCATGAAGCTTGAATGCTCATTGGTTTATTTGTGTATTGGCTAGAACATTGACAAGTAGCCAAGTCCTCTGGCCGATTTCCAACCAAGGAAGAACAAGAGTGTTCAAGTAAAATCTTGAAAGAAAAGAGGTAAATGTGTTAACCTAATGTGGTTTAAATGCCTTAGGAAAATTGAGCTTGAGATTGCTTAATAAAATACCTAAAGAGCCAATGGGAAATGAGTTAGTAAAATGCTCTCAAAGAGTTTATTAAAGGCATATGTGATGTTGGGTGTATTTGCAGGTCAAAGGCAATTATTATGTGGAAATTCAGTGTTTAAGGTTTATGTTATTTAAGGGCCTAAGTGCCAAGCAATTTAAGTTATGCACTATATTGTGATGTAGTGTAGCTTGAGGTTTAGTTGTGTGTAATGAAGGTGTCTTGGTGAAGGTGTACGTCTCTGGAGATTAATGGGTGCAAAACCATGTGATTGTGTACAAGGGTGTGTATTGAGTGATTAAGTGTTCTTGGGTTGTATTAAGGTGAAAAACTGTAAGTTTTGGTGAGAGGTGATACAAAGGAAACTATGGCGAAATTTGGTTGATGAACAAGAAGTTTTAAGTGTTTAATAGATGAGGTTGTGATGGTAAGGAAACATTTTGGTGTAGTGGTCATTATAGGTGAAACACCACTTAGAAAACAAATGAGAATTGTCACAAGTGTTAAGAGGTTTGTAAGAAAAAATGAATAACAAGTTGGGTAATGTTTTAAGGTGAATTAAAGTGATATTTTGGTATTAGAATGTGCCTAAGTACATGTGTGAAGGTTGGGTAATCAATGGATGAAGAGAATAGATGAAGCGAGACTTAGATTGTCAAATTTGGGATTCTGTTACAGGAGGTCCGGGACATAGGTTTTGGATTGGTGTCCGGACCATATATGAAAAACAGGTCGAGAGTTGTGAGACTAACTTGGTCCGGGACTTGGGGTGAGTACAAGGTCCCGGACCACCCTGTTAAATGTAGCCGAGAGTACAAGACTGTCTTGGTCCGGGACTTAGGGTGAGTACAAGGTCCCGGACCACCCTATCAAAACATACCGTGAGTTTCTGTAAGTGTTGATCCGGGACTTAAGGTAAGGACCAAGTCCCGGACCACTCTAAAAATGTTGTTAAAGGTATAAAAATGATGTGTAATGATGGGGATTGATAAGTAATGATGTTATAAAGGTGTTAAGGACATGTTAGTTGTTATAAAGACAACCAAGTGGGTGAAAAGTTGTAATAAAATGTGTAAGTAAAACAAGTTAAAAATGTCAAGTTGTTTAACTAGTTAACGAGGGTAAGTTATGAGCGTTAGACTTTAAACAAACGTGTTACCCCGATGTTGATAAAAGTAAATGTAATGTTGCCAGTTGTTCGAGAACTGTTCAAGAAACTTAAGACGACACGTTAGAGTGGACGTTGGTGACAGGTATGGTTTTCTTGCAACCTGTGTCCTACCGGATTACACCGGCTTGTATGTCAATGTGTTTTTATGTTTGCCACGTTGTAAGATAAAACATGTAATGAGTTTACAGTAATTCATATATGTGGCGTGTTTAGTTCCGATACCATTTAACCTCGAAAGTGTTAAACCTTAGCTAACTGAGTCTAGGATCACATGAGAGTTTGGTATTCGGATTAAACGACCCGAACCGTGGGGCGTTCTAACCACGACTATGCGTGAGTTAATTGTGTGATTTGTGTGTGAATGTAGGGATCTCCCTTGTATGCTTAACCCAAAGTAATACTGTATGTTGTATAAGTACGATAGACTCCGTAGTGGGGTTCTAACTAATAAATTAAAAGTAAGTATGTACTAACAGTAGTGAGGAATCCGGTTTGGCCGGTCGCGCGTTGTTTGGGAGTGGGTATCCTTTTTAGCTTTACCCTTCTCTCTGTTATGGTTGTTTCCCTCACTGGTTATGATCTCCCATTAGCTTATCCCAAAGCTTAGCTATTCTGACTTATGATCGGTTTAGGGGGAACATGTGTTTGTGTGGTGTGTTCGGGTCACTAAATCCGATCCATCTTTAGGTAAGTTACTCGTCCGACTATTAGGGTAATGAGTGTTGTATAACGAGCTTAACATGGGGGTGATATCTTTCCCTAGGCTCACCAGTGTATTAACTATGTTTGGGCCGGCTCCTAAGAGATCCGTACCCGTTATGTATGTGTTATTGATATATTGCAAGTTATTACGATGTGATGTTATATGTGCTTAGAAGTGAAATGTGAGGATCATGGATATGATTCCTAGTATGTAAAAGAGACGTTTGTGGAAACCCGATAGTGGGTGAGTGTCGACTATTGAGGATATAGCTCCGTTAGAGGAGAAATACTATAGGGTTGGAGAACTCAAAGAGTGATTGGTTAAGTATAAATGAGTTATTTAAGTTAAGCCCATTAGGGTGAAATGTATTGTGTTGTGAGTTTATGATTTACATGCTTGATTTAAATGTAATCAACCGCATGCTAAGACGACAAATAGTTGTGCGTGGCCCGGTAGCATGTGGGCTGCGGGATTACCATACCAGCAAAGGTGCTGAGCCCCTGGGGGGCCACCCTTTCTTTCCTTTTCTATTTCAGGTACAAGGAGCTGGAGCCGTTCGAGAGTAGGACGGGGTAGTTGTTGCGTACGGGTAATTGATGTAATTACTTGTAATCTGTAGGTGTAGTAAGACCGAAATTGTTCTCGGCATTAGTTGTAAATACTCGGTACAGTTGGAAGGTATTTGTATAATGAATGTTGGTAGTAATAAAGGAGACGGTATTGTATAGTTGCTCGGGGATCTAGTCCATCAGACCGATACAATTGTGTAAATGTTAGCCTTGTTAGCCACGTGGGTGGTTAACGGCGTGTAACACCAATGAGTTAAGTAACGTGATGAGGTATATTTCCGCTGCAGTTTGTTGTTAAGTATGTTGTTGTTAGTTGGGGTGTTACAAGGACAATGGAAATTAAATGTTAAGGACAATGGAAATTAAATGTTAAGGAGAATGGAAATTAAATGACAAAAATATAAAGAGTTAGTAATTAGATGTCAGAAGTTAGAAGTCTGAAGTCCAAAGTCTGGTATCCAATTAATATTAACAGATTATTATAATATAACAGGTGAATTATCCAGGGCTTAGGGACTAGAATAAATCAAGTCCCCGGCAACGGCGCCATTTCGCAGACGTGTTATCGTGAGTGGTTAGAACTGGAGTTATTAAAAAAAAGAAAAGAAATTAAAACTCAAAATAAACGTCGGGCTGCAAACAAATCCCGGTCGTGGTAGTATAGTAAAGTGTAAGCGACCGGATATCAAACCGTGGGACTAAGGTGAATTATTTAGTACCTAAGCGTGTCACAAAAAAGGGGGAGTTAATTGACTTGTTTTTGAAAAGTAAATAACAGATTAATTTAGTGAATTGAAGTTAAATTAAACGGAACTCCGGGTTCAGGTTAATATGATATGATTAATTGTGCTATCTCTACCGGTTTAATAAAATAATTTGGCAAGATTCCTGTTATTATCTTAAGGTCCGATGAAAACTCATAAGAACTCGTTTACCTGAAAATGCAAGGTCCGATGAAAACTCAAGCAAAATGCGTGTAAACGGCAGAGGAGAGTGAGGAATTTTATTCTTGCAACTTGTACTAACTTAAACGATGAAAATAAGTTCCTACAGTTTTACGGCTTAATTAACCTGTCTGTTCGTCACTGATCAGATTAAAAACAGATTTAGTAAGGCTTTTTAATAAATCGATGAAATTTATTAAAAAGGGAGAGAAACAAAACTTTAATCGCAACAAACTGAATTTATTTTAACCGGTAGAAATATTGCATAATTAATAATACATAATTAAACCTTCACCCGGAGTAAATCCTCCTTAGCCTGACATATTAACTGGTAATAAGTCAAACAGAGGTTGGACGTAATAATAATACGAAGGTGTGGATGTTGAATGGAGAAATGAAGAGAACGAAGAGTGGAGCGAGTACGTAGGATTTTGTATGTGGAATGAGTGATTTGGAGTGTTGAGTTTTGGGGGTGGAACGTGTATATTTGGTTGAAGGTGTAGTGTGTTTATATAGAGGAAGGGAAGATGCAGATCTGGAGTGGAAGAGCATTGATTGCTCATTAATTGCAGGGGACAGAGCTGAACGCGTGAGGGAATTAAGGTAGGCGGTGCGGAGTAGATGGATATGGCAGAAGGAATGTCGACGGGCGAAGAAGAAAACTGGCGCGCGTTGATTTTTAGTCACGTCCGCTTGTTGTCCTCGTTGGCGTCCGCCTCTGAAACCATGCGGACGTCTCTGTCTATTTCTGTCCGCTCCTCTGTCCGCGTGGGCGTCCGCCTCATTTCATGCGGACATCTCATACTCTCTCGCCCGCGGTCTCCATCTCTTGTCCGCCCTGTTGTCCGCCTCATTTCATGCGGACACAAGTGCGGTCCTTTCTCCTCTCCGCGTGTGTGTCCGCCTATGTAACTTACTCACGTCCGCCTAAGTAACTCACTCACGTCCGCCTGAAACCATGCGAACGCATGTGTGGTCGTGACTTATTTTCTTCTACAAACTTTGACCGGCTCTAGATTCTTCGTTTGGACTCCGTTTTCTGAGCCGTTTGCGTCTATGCGTTCGTCTCTTCATCTACTTTACTCCCAGCTTGGTTTTCCTCATGTTAAACCAATAAATGTGTGAGATAAACAGTAAAACATAAACTAGAGGAAAAGTAACCGAAGTGGAGAAATGAGCAAGAAAAAGTGCTAATATAATATATGAAATACACCTATAAATCATGCTCATTTGGACACTTATCACCTATGCTTAGATCTCGTGACTAATCAGTTCCTATGGCTTATTCTCAGTGTTCTAAGGTTAGAACATCAATCAAATTCGGTTGAAACAAGTTTAGAGACCAAGGTTGCTCAAAATCTCATTTTAAGGTAAAAACATACCTTAAGCTTCTCTACTCTTCATCTGATTTTCTTCCTCTGATTTTTATGAGTTTATACACTCATAATCTTCATATTTACATGTTCAATCAGTTGGCTAGCCATTTGGAGCAAGGGTGGCCGAGATCCAAAGGAAATACCCTCTTTTAAGACATTTTTCCAAGGTAAAACCTAATAACATGGCAGCTTGTTGAGATCTAGCTATTTCCTATGTCAATATGGTGGATCTAACACCTTGTGGTGCGTTTGATTCAGGTCAAACCTCTCTTGAACTCCTCTTGCATTTTTAAGGTGATGTTTGCCTTAAATCTTACATTAATTATTCCTTATGGTTAAGTTCAAGCTTGGAGTATAACCATATCTTGTTTTTGTGTATTAAATATGTCTAAATCATGTGGTGAATTTTCCTACAAGAGGCCGAGTGCATACAAGGATAAATCAAGGTATAAACACCTTAAATCTATGATTTTGATAATTTCTAAGCTTATATTAATATTGCCGAGAGTGAAATCTTAACTAAGGGTCATATTGACCTAAAATGGAAAAAAATGACTAAGATAAATTAAGCTAGTCATTTAAGAGATTTAATTAACATAATGGTCAAATTATGACATTATGTGGAAAAATAATCAAATACAAGTGAGGCCGTGAGTATGTATTATATTTTGAGACATTTATTGTGTAATTTATTTTGCAAGTTCAAGGTTGTAATAAGGCCATGTCATTAGTCCATTTTAATTTAAGTTTATAAGCTTATTTAGTTTTATTTATGCTTATAATTAAAATTGGGGTCAAACGGTAATTACTAACAAAGTAATAGGCCGAGAGCTTAATTTAGAGAAATTTAGGGTTTTTAAATGAATTTAATAAAAATTATAACATTTTATAAAGTTTTGGGTCAAAATTGTAAAAATAGAAAAGTATAGGTAAAGTCTTGTAATTACCGAAAGGTTTGGGTCCAATTTGGTATTAGAAGTCAAAGTTGACTATAGGAGACTTTGACCAAGTTTGGAGAATTTTAGAATTTAAAATACAACCTTATATTAAGATAGGTATTTAATTGTAAAAGATTTATAAGAGATGGGGCTAAAGTGTGATTTCCGAAAACTAGGGGTACCAAATGGAGTTTAGTACAAACCTTAGGTTATTAGGAATTTTTAGAAATTTATTTGGTTAAATTTGGGGTTTATATGAATTATATAAGTATAATATAAGATATTTTATGATATTGTTACAAATGGGTAACATATGTGGTAAAACCGAGATTTGGAGAAAATATAAGGTTAGGAATAATGTTTATAACCTTTTGGTATAGTTTGGTGACTTTTGGAATTATATATAAGGTTTTATAAAGACATATGTATAGTATATAGTTTTGATGATATTAGAAAAATATGTTATAAAAAGGAGAATTTGGTGAATATAGGAAGTTAAGTGGTGGTAAGATAATTGGGATAGTGTTCGGTTGTTTTAAAAAAATAATAATAAAACTATGGGTCATAATTATTTTAAGGTTTAAAGGGTATAATATAAGGTATATGATATAAGTGTAACAATGGAATATAATTTGGGATTGATTTGTGATTTATAGAAGTTTAGTGGTTGTTTTTGAAAAACGAAAATATAAGGGTTATTTGGTATTTTACAACAATTTACAACTATATGTTATAATTGTTTTAATGAATTAAATGTCATAATATATGTTATATAACTATAAGGTAACATTACATTAATTGTGGTGATTTTGTAAATATTTAAGAACATAAGTGCTGTTCGAAAATGTTGACATTTTAAAATGGAATTTATAATATGGTTTTTATGTTATAAGAGTTATAACATTTATAATATAAGAGGTATTCATTAAAAAGAATGGATATATTATAAGACTTACCATATAAGAAATAGTTCCATAATACGTGATTATAAGTAAATTTATGTTATGGTGGAAAGTATAACATGGTTTAATGACCATGTATTTTCATAATTAAAATGTCATATGATAAAAGGAAAAAGAATTACAAACATTGGATATGGGATTCTAATGTTAAAAGGGTACATGTGATAATAAGATTCACGTAATTAAAAGTATTGTTTGCAAATGAATTATACCACATTGGGTTTTAAAAAAAGAGACAAACCTTAGAAAATGAATACTAAGGTGAGAAGCATAGTGCATGACAAAGGATCACACATGCAATAATGAAACAAACTATACGACATACAAGGGTATGTTAAGTCACATGCGATAACAAGTTCAACAATAACTATATTAATATACAAGACAAGACTACGCATGTAATATAACACTTTTCCAATCTCGAGTTAAACCTAAAACCCGACAAACATTGACAGTTTATAACGGGGGGTTAACCGGGAGTTGTTAGTGACGGTACGGGGTACCGTAGGATTGTGTTGTTATACAGTATGCTAATCAGTAGCATTATGTATTGTTTAGACTTATAGAGACGACACACAGAGCATAGGATCTTGCTGATTCATACTCCACCGTAATACATCAGGGTGAACGGTATGTTGTTTGTGTGTCTCTGATTGTCTATGAGGGCTTCCTCAGTTCGGACTTCTGTGTGGTCTGTGATAAGATTGTTTGTCTGAATGTGTTAATTAATATGCATGAATTTTATATTTATAGCTGCTCATTATTTACTGTTGTTGAGTTAACAGTATTGGTTCGTATATATGAACCTATATATATATATAAAACGAACTAGCGGCTGTGGTGCTATCTTATATGAAATATAAGGAACGTAAGTAAAACGTTGTAGCACTATGATAATAACATATACATATTATCTAAGACTTTTATACGGAGCATTGGCCTTTCTATACGCCGCTCTCGTATCTAACACTAGATCCCGAGTTTACAGACTCCGGATTGGACTAATGACCTTAGTCTGCTGTGTTAGAAAATTTGGTAATGCGATGCGATGGTATAATTAATTAATTAATGAATGGAAGTAAATCCAAGAGGACGTGGCTCTTGGTGCACGCTTGATCACAAAAACGTTACCAGGATGTCCGCGTACGGGTCCGCAAGTATCAAGAAAATTTCCCGTGAGCTAGAATGGCTCGTTGGTCGGAGACTCGACCGTTGGAGTGGCTACTGCCGTGGGTGACCCGCCATATTATATGGGTAACTAGAGACATGTTGTAACACCCCAACTCAATCCAGATGTGGTCTCGCAACTTAACATATATATATATAAACATGTCACAGCGGAATTCCTTACAATCCAGGACCTTGCCACGGTCTGACTACAGAATATACCGAACATCAGTACAACAATCTTAACCAATTATATGTCCTTCTTACAACCCCCTCACATCCTATACATCTTACTAACTCAAATTGCCATACGAGTGTACATGCACAACTCGTAGACCACACTTAACCCGTAACACTTGTACCCCTTCTTACTCTCGCGACGGCCGCTTCCTGATGTACCTGTGTAGTAAAAACAGCCCCCAAAGGGGGTCAGCGCGAATGCTGGTACGATCCCCTCATGGCCCCCAAGCTAACATGGCTACGACGACTAATTGTCGATAGCATGGAGGTTGATTAGATGCACAATAAGTAAGTAGTAAGAGTAAACAACAACTCAGATATGAACAATCAAGTTCACACACAATGAACGACTTAAATGCGTTCCCTTAATTAGAGAGTTAATTATTTAACTCCTTAAGTAATGTTCCCTCTTAATCTTAGTCCAACCTTATCTCACCTCAATCTTAGTCTTATCTTAATCTTAGAAGCAACCATCCTTTAATAAGGAGTGGATGTCACTTATCTTAATCTTAATTATACAAACCATCCTTTAAAGAGGAATGGTTGCAACTCATCTTAACCTTACCTTAATCTTAAACTTAACAATACAAACCATCCTTTAAAAAGGAATGGTTGCAACTTATCTTAACCTTACCTTAATCTCAATCTTAACTTAATCTCAGTATACAAACCGTTCCTGGAGGGGAATGGTTGTAGCTTAATTCGAACCTGGGATTTAGGTGATCCCACCGCACCATCTTAATGCCACCTACTCTGGACGGGAGTCCAGCGCAGCTGAGCCGGCAACCGGCCCTAGGCTACAAGTCCGAAGACAAGTCCTTAAGCGGAGGGCGGATCTGATTCAGATACCGTTTGTAACACCCCAACCGTTAATCTCGTCATTACCTCTTAACTGTTACTAATTACTCCTACTCTCGCAGCGGAACTCTAATTACAACGAGGGGTGAAACAACGCCGTTAGCCACCCATGTGGCTAACCAGGCCTTTCTTACATACCGTAACGGTCTGATGAACTGGAACAACCGAGTACTCCATACAAATACAATAATCATTTCACTTCTTTACTATACCGAGTCTACATTATACGGATGCCGATAACATACTCGGACTTACACCTCATTCAAATGCATAAGTAATTACAATCTAACTACCCATGCTCACTGCAGTCCCCGTCCTACTCTCTCGAACGGTGGTCAGCTTCAAGCACCTGCACACTAAAAACGTTCCCCCTAGGGGGTCAGCTTACGCTGCGCATGAAATTCGCATATACCGCGTGCTAACCGCGGTACGCCGACTACTTTGGGTCGGATATACATGGAGTTCATTTTAATCAAACAACATGCATCATGGCCATACAATATATATGTATATCACACAAGGAATCTACATCCAATCACGGAACACGATTCCTAACTAACATAACAATGTTGTTAGTGGTAACTGGTTACTCTTAGGCATTGAGGGTTATTCCTCACTATGCCTTGTTTACGTATTCAATGCCTCACCCGCTCTCTCGGGTTACTTATTCGTATACACACCCATTCTCTTGGGCTACTCATTCATATACTTACCCATTCTCTCGGGTTATTTATACTCATTATCTCACCCACACTCTTGGGTTACTCATACTCAAGCTCTTGTAGATTCTCGAGACACTACAGGTCTCCTACGTCACGCTTGTTACTCTTATTACATACTTAAGCCAAAACTCATGGCTCTCTAGCATAGTCTTACTTCCCCGGTTTCGACCCTACTCTGGGTCTAGCATGGTGGGAAGGTTCAACTAGCTCACGGAACTCTCTCTTAGTTCCTATCTCTTTTACTTAGGTCCGACTACTCTCGGACTACTCTCGTTCCCATACCTCCTCTCTCGGAGTTATAGTAATATCACGTATATTAGTCTAGAAGCATCATTCTCGATGTTTCTAACGACTTTGGGAACTTTACTTGAATTCGGGTAATCTTAGGTTTAAGTGTTACCCTCACAATCATATGCTTGTACATTCGGATATTTTCTTATACCGGGTAAAATCCTCATATAGGAGGTCGACCATGTCTCAAGGGAGTTACATAGTCCCTTAGGTCTCTTTACCTTTCTTATAAGTTCACATTATTGGACTAACTTCAATCCTCTCGATGGAGGTTCATTTATCTCTCCACATATTTATTTCGTGGATTGTTTCAATAAGGTTTTCTAACCGTTATCGGGTATTTACTCAACCCGTACATCTCCTCACATTCTAGGGAGTTCACATGTTTACGATATCGTTATGCTTTAATCGATAGTTTATGTGTGTTTGCATATTTCCATTGCTTATGAGACTACCCGTACTACGGGTTATTAGTCAATCAATACTCACTATGAGTCGGTCTAGGCACTCTGTTAGACCACACCGGCATACAAGTATGTTAGCTCATACAACATACAACAATGCATGCATAATCAAACAAGGGATTATTTTCATGCTTTAATCTTGATTAAGCCGGCACACAAACACACAAATCAGAGTAACTCGGTTAGCATACGGGGCATGAGAAAATCATACCTTTCACCGGGGTTTTTACTTTACCGTGGCATCTCACCATGCTCGGGTCACGCACGACTCTCTGATAATGTTTCAAACATTATTGTTAACACTAAACTCATACGGTACATAATAAAATGCTATTCCCGTATTTACCCCGTTATCCCATTAACTCGGTTTTACTCTTGTCAATTTGAGTTCTCACTTCTCAATCACTTCTAACACTTTATCACACTTCCTAGGGCCTTTACATGTCACCAAACAAGGCCTTAACATCTTATAACATCATTAACATTCAAACCCCCATCATTTAAACCCTTTAAAACACTCTCTGTAGGTTTCTGGGGGTGGTCCGGGACTTGGTCCTTACCCTAAGTCCCGGACCAATACTCATCACAACTCTCGGGTGGAATTTCAACACTGGTCCGGGACCTTGTCCCTATCCCAAGTCCCGGACCAAACACGGCTTGCACTCTCGGCCTAAATAAATGGGGTGGTCCGGGACCTTGTCCTCATCTTAAGTCCCGGACCAAGGTGGGCATTGAACTCTCGGTAAGAAAACAGGGGGTGGTCCGGGACTTTGTCCATGGACTAGGTCCCGGACCCTGCTACAGATTTTACCAATTTGACAGTTTCTTAATCTGTTACAGGTTATCTCTTAACCCATTGATTAACCCATCTTCACCAACTAAAATCCACATGTTTTAGCATCTAATTACCCACCTAAGCCACCTTAACCAACCACCAAGTACACTCATCAATTCTAATTATTTTCACCCAAAATTCACTTACACTTTCATAACTTGTTTCCTTGTTTTCTAATACTCTTGTAACAGATTTTGGTGTTGCCTCCCACCATTCAATACTTCATTCATTAATGCCATTAACAGCACCCAAATGACATTATCCTCACTGCTAACACACTCTTCTTCTTGGTTTGGTTTTCAACCCATTAATCACTCACCTAACACTTCTTAAACCAACTAGTTCCTTCCTTATAATGGAACACCCAAGTTCATAATCTCCAAGGAAATTTTGACAGCACTTGCCTACTTCTCAAGCATATTCACCACACATAAAACAGCTCATAAACACTTCTTCATTCCTGTTTAATGAAACAAAACAACTACAATACTCCAAATTTCCCTCTTGTTTACACATGTACACTAGTTTAGTTTCTAGGTTTATTTGCACACATAAACCTCATTTAAACATTCTCTTTCAACTCAATATTGTAGTATCATTACTACTCAAGCTCAAGGTTGTTTATACAGCCCCAACATAAGTTTCCCCAAGGCAAATAAAACTATCACAAGGTAAGCTTTTTACCTTGTTCATTTCGGTTTTCACCCTTCTTCTTCTTCTTTATCTTGTTCTCTCTTTCACTTCTTGTTCTCACACCAAACAAAGGAGCATAGATTGCCAACTACAACCATATCCCCGCACACACATCAACAAGTAAGTTTCAATATTTTCCACATAACCTAATATATTTCAAGGAGCTAGTTTTCAAGGTTTAGCTTAGGTATTACCTTAAGGTATCCAAATGGAGAGTTAGGCAATCAAAATGATGAAGTTCCACCACTCCACAAGGACATGAAGAAACCGACTGAAATGGAAGAAAATTTTCAACGTGGGAAAATTTTCCAAATTGCAAGAACAAGCTAGGAATGATGAACTTTGGCTTATATTCTTACCTTAGAACATTAAGGAGATGATGGAGAGTCAAAATAAGCTCTTCAAGCTTCAAAAGGCCCAACACCCATGGAAGTGAAGGTGGAGGAATCGAGATTTTGAGGGGTGGAAAACGTAGCCCTCGCCGATACGAATCTAACGGTATAATTTTTGTGCGATTCGGTGAAGAAATGAGCAACTGAGAAGAGGTTGAAGAGGGGCTGTTTGCTCACGTATGGAATCGCCATATACAGAGAATGAAGAAGAAGAAGCTCTGGTGGGGGAAGAATTATCGTGAGAGATAGAAGAGAATGGGGAGTGAGGGTATTAATATCTCATTTAACTATTCACTCCCTTTACTTTAATATTTTGTCCTTTTGTGACTAAATAAACTAGCTTGTTTATTTAAAGGCATGTATGAGTACCAATTAAAACCGGCCCCACACAAAATACTAACTGGTAGCGTTTTTCATTTTTTTACAGGAAACGCTCGATAATTTACCCGGTTTAGCACTATTCACTAACCGGGCCCGTTTTTCGGATTTTTCTTGTTTCTTTATTTTTAATGGCTATTAAGCTTCCATTAATACTTAATTATAGTTATTTAATCAACTATAATTTTTACGGGTCCATTTGACCACTTAAAGTCACGTTTTCGGGTTTTCTCGAAAAACGTGCTTTAAAACTCCGTTATCGTTTTAATCCATTATTTGGATCGTTTTCTTCGGGAATCATTCCCGTATACTAATTAGGCCTAACTAAGCCTTAGGAATCCATCTCGGACCCTCGAGATCATATATCTCTTACACTCATTTAACGCGCATTTTAGCGTTTTTCGCTTTTCAAGCGTTTTCTCTTTTCTTTTGGTTTTATTCTTTTTACCAATACTCTTTAGGCACCATTAGGCCCTTAATAATTTTATTAGAGTAATTTAATCACCATTTTTAGATCCGGGGTATTAAAATCTACCCCCCTTAGGAACTTTGTCCTCAAAGTTGGTGAATCTAGATGGTTACTCTCATGGCGTACTATGCCAAGGTTATAATACATGTATAACCTTACAGACTCCACAAGTCTGTCTCATTTCATACTACACATACCACACACATATCACAGCATGTATAGCAATCAAAAATACTTTTCTCTCTCCATGGAATCGGTCCGAAGACAAGAAGGCACTACAGTCCTCGATCCCACGTTGAGTGATATACTACTGATCCCTCAGGTACCGGTCACGTTGAACACTTACTCTTTCTGGTTCACGGCCGTTTCATGACAAATGGGCACTTACTCTCTCTGGCCCACGGTCCCTTCGGTTCTGATCAAAACGTTACACATATACATATCCTCAGGCACTCTAGTTGACTCACTCAACACAGGAACATCTCAGGGTACTCTCCCCGTCCCGCTGCCTTTGGAAAAATCACACACTGTCACCCCCCCAACCGGTCACTTAGGACCGCCGCACGTACGGTGAAATGGTTTCAAAACTAATACACGCCCACCGTTCTACCGGTCATCAAGACTTAAGGCCACAGCCATCGGCGGGTGATAGCGGTTTCAAAACCATTTTCATTTCCATCTTCATACTTGAAGAAAATTCTTTTTCCAAAATCTGTTTGAAAATTCTTTTTAAAACATCACACAACTCCAAATCCGGTTCATGGTAGTTGTATCTTTTCTTAGCGTGATTACTTGTGACCACTATAGGGAGCTTCAGGAATCATCTAACCCTGATGTGATCAGCATCAGTGTTGAACTATCCTTCCACCCCAATTTGTGTTCGGTTTCCCTTGATCGCTAGCAGATCAAGTTCCACCTCCCACGTCAGTTTCAAACAAACAGATAGTCAAACATTTTCGTTTTCTATCTTTTACTCTTTCTAGTATATTCACGAAACAATTCGTTTCAATTAATCTCTAGTTCCTAGTACTTAGGTCATTTGATTCTCATTGCTTCACTACTTACCTAGGTATTCCATACTTATGGCTTCTTTACTCAATTGTTGCTCAATTTAAAACACATAACACAACTCCAAAGGATGGAACTCACTCCATCTATCATTCTCAAATAAAATCACCTAGGGAACTCACTCCCTCTTAGGTTACACATCGGTTTCATGCCGATTCATATTCATCATCTCATGTCTAATCTCACTAGACATATACTATAGGGATTCTCATTCCCCAGGAGTTTCTCTACTCCTCTTTTCATATTTATTACATACACATTACTCGCATCTCTCATGCATAATACTCATACTTACACGATGAATGGGTAGACATGTTTATGTAACATGAGTTCCAATCATCAAAATAATTTCTTTTGTGCTATGCACATAGTAGTTTACGCACCAATACGTAAAACATACTCTAAGCGGTTTCTCGCCCTACCCCCCTTAAAAGGGGTTACGCCCGCGTAACCAACCATATGTTATCACTGAACATTGGTTCATTAATTCGGGTATTATGAAGTTTTAAACTTCAGTACGGTTAATTAACTCATAACCGGGTTCGGTTTTAGCCTCTAAGGCTTCAAGGGGTTTATGTTATAGATATACTTAACCCTGAATCACGGTCCACAAGCTTCTGCTGCGTGACCTGATAACTAGAGCTTAATTCGCTCTTTGGTATTCCATGTATTTCAATCGTCGCTTGGTATCTCTTACCGTATGCGAATTCGATGAATTTTAGATTTCTCTCCAACTCTCTGGAAATCTATTGTATAACTCTGTATACCTTCGTGGTTATTCGCTTACTTTTCCCGACTATTGTCGGTTGAGGTCAAGCTACTACTTAGCATGTAGTGCTTCCTCGTTTAATAATGGCTCATGGATTATGTTTGTTTCTTGGTTCTGTACCAGAGTTCTTCATTCATACTACTCTGCATTTTTCCACATATCGATCCTGGGCCCTGTGGGTTACTGCCCACGTTCTTTGTGCATCTTTAGCCAATGGTCGCACGGTTATCTCTCTAGATTGTCACTCAACAGGCTTTGTTGACATTTCTCAATTCCTGGCTCTCCCACTTGATCATTACCGCACAAGTGCAATACCAAAACACTCAGTCATACAGAGTGCAGAAGCGTAAACCCTTGACGGTAAATCTCTCATGAGATAGGAATGATCATGTCTTCTTTACCACATTTCCTTATCAGCTTCATATCATGAACTGGCTATACTCTTACAATGGTTGCTTACTGCGTACCTTGTTCCTTCTCATTTTCATGGCATCCGCTACTACTTTAGCTTCCGCCCGGGTGTTCTCGCCATTTACACGATGGCTTGCCATTCACTTGGCTCAACAACATACGCTATCGTTAAAATCTCTCTGCGCACTTGCGCGCTGCTTACTCTGCAGTTCATATTGCACACATACAGTGTTTACTACTCAACCGATTACTCTTCGGTTTCCTTTTACTGCTATCAAGCCTTCCTCTTACACTCTACTATAGCTCATATACCCCTTGGCAATATACACATGCTCAAGCTTCACTACACCGCTCTAGCGGTTTCACATTACATATTTAGGTGGTATCCTTTCTCTAGAGGATTCACGCAACTGCCACTACAATAACAAGTGGTAACCCACTCTAAGATAGTGGTTCATTGTCCACTGTTCCTTTTTATGCCTTTATGCTCAGGTTTGCAATGTTTGAAACTACAAATTGTAGTTAGTTTACCGGCTTACAAGCCACCTTGCCTCGAGCCATGCTCCATGCGGGCTGTTTAGACAAGTTTCTTTTTCTCCGTACACCATTAAAGGGTTTGGAGGTATTACTGGGCTCTTTAATATGGTTATCTCCCCACACTTCCGTACATGGAAGTCCCTCTAAGTTTCTTGGTATTAATTCATGCTTTCTGGCAATTTAGGGTACCCCGTGTTACATGGGATCCCTTCGGGTTCTACCCGAGTGTTTGCTTTAACACTTGTGTTTTCGACACGATAATTCGTTCAACTACTGACTCCGGCACCCTTCACGGATTGCTCCAGGGTGTTACCGAGTTGTGCCATTACATCTGGCTTGAACTCATGGGTATGTCTAGTTACTTATTGCGTCTTGCGGTTATATACTTGACCATCCCATTTAGGGTTGTAATGTCTTCCGTTATTGGTAGATCATTGGTACCTTTCCTTTATCTCCATGGTCAGGTCATCATTCTCTTCAGTGAAGTACACTATGGGAATTCTGTCCCGTTCATCGAACATTAATATGTTCATTTTAGGCCTTCGCCATATTATTACACTGGTATTCACCCAGTTATTAGGTATTTCCTGAGACATATCCAATGTCTGTACTTTACTCTGTGCTTCTCGCGCTTATTAATGCTATATCCTTAGGTCTGTCACCTTACTGGATTCTAGACTCCTTAATCTTGGTAAGCTTCCTTATGTTCTTCGATCATTCGAGGTGTCCAACTGTCTTGGTTTGAATTGGCTCTTTCGTCCGTAGTATGGAGTGGGCTACTTCCCGTGTTCCGTACTCTACTAGTATACATACATGGAGTATCTTATTGATACGTTACCACTTACCCGACTAACTCATAACTGGTCTGTCAGGCCCGCAAGCTCCTTTGGAGTGCGGTCGTTCCATGTCTCGTTTGTGTACACTTGTAGTGTCGGTCACGCCTAAGTGAAGTATTCTGTTGCCAACTCCTCTTATATGGTCCTATAATAACTTATCGTGGTTCACTGGTTTGGTTTTAAAACTTTGGGGGTTTTTGGAAAATTTTATGATCTGAAAGGAAGTTCAAGTTTTAAAAGTAAGTTCTTCATGGCATTCCTATGCCGGCTGTTCCTTACCGAGTCCAGCTTCTCGCTGACTGGTATATTCTTTATATATATGATCAGGCCGTTATGCCTTTTCAAGGTTTCGTTTCACAATTCTTAGGGTTTAAGTTGCCATATTGGCTTTGTTCGCCATCTTGGTACTTGCTAAGTACTTGTCACTTGTTAAGATTCTTCTTAACGGTCCCGTTATTACTGCACTTGCCGAGGCAAGTGCGTGGTACAGGCGGTTTTTAGGTTAACTCATACCGGTCACGGTATTGTTCACATTGTATTTGGTAGCCTCGTTGGCTCTTCCTTGATTTTTTAGTTGGATAACTACTCCTTAGAGCTGCTTCTCACTCATCTTGACATAACTGTCGTTCATTTAGGTGTTCCTCCACTCTCGGGGTTCTTTAATTACTTAGTGCTTTGTTCTACCTCGTTACTCGTTCCCATGTCTTTACTGTGGTTACCGAGGTTAAAGTCATTTAGGCACTACTTCTGTAGTCCTATTCGGGTATATCCCGTAGTTATGCTTGTAGTTGTCTAAGCTGTGCCCGTTAGGTATTGCAGCCTCTTCGGGTGTGGTAGGGTGGGTATACCTACTCTTGACTAGATTCTTAGTCGGTTAGTGTACCGATGTTGGTATTACTTACTATGGCGGTCCGTAGACTTGTGTCCCGATTCTCGTTATTTCTCATGTGTCCGCCTTGTTGCACGGTTGGTGCTTTTTTTTTATTACTGCTGCTCGGCCAGCTGGGTTCTCGCGACTGCTAAGCATGTCGCCCCAGGCTGCCACAAATTTCGGTCTCCTTGGATTAGGATTTCTCGATTTCTTGCCATTATGTGCGGTTATTGTCATTCCAGCGGGATCCGTCTCCGGGATTTCCGGTTCTCGGGATCTACCGCATGACATGTTCTAGTTCATGTTGAAATATTTAGTAACTGCCAGATTAGGTTTCCCCGTCTCTCTGGCGTTCTTTCCCAAGCTTTTAATGCGGGGGTTGTGGAGGGCGGGTTTGGTATTGTAGGTATCCAGATCATACTGGAAGTTCCTAACTAGCGCATCTCTCACGCTACCACTCAACCCTTAGCCCTAAGTCCCTAATTACTAACTCGGTATTACCTAAACTCGGTATTTCCAGTCATCAGAGCGATACTTCGCTCTGATACCATTTTTGTAACACCCAACCGTTAATCTCGTCATTACCTCTTAACTGTTACTAATTACTCCTACTCTCGCAGCGGAACTCTAATTACAACGAGGGGTGAAACAACGCCGTTAGCCACCCATGTGGCTAACCAGGCCTTTCTTACATACCGTAACGGTCTGATGAACTGGAACAACCGAGTACTCCATACAAATACAATATCATTTCACTTCTTTACTATACCGAGTCTACATTAACGGATGCCGATAACATACTCGGACTTACACCTCATTCAAATGCATAAGTAATTACAATCTAACTACCCTGCTCATGCAGTCCCCGTCCTACTCTCGAACGGTGGTCAGCTTCAAGCACCTGCACACTAAAAACGTTCCCCCTAGGGGGTCAGCTTACGCTGCGCATGAAATTCGCATATACCGCGTGCTAACCGCGGTACGCCGACTACTTTGGGTCGGATATACATGGAGTTCATTTTAATCAAACAACATGCATCATGGCCATACAATATATATGTATATCACACAAGGAATCTACATCCAATCACGGAACATGATTCCTAACTAACATAACATGTTGTTAGTGGTAACTGGTTACTCTTAGGCATTGAGGGTTATTCCTCACTATGCCTTGTTTACGTATTCAATGCCTCACCGCTCTCTCGGGTTACTTATTCGTATACACACCCATTCTCTTGGGCTACTCATTCATATACTTACCCATTCTCTCGGGTTATTATACTCATTATCTCACCCACACTCTTGGGTTACTCATACTCAAGCTCTTGTAGATTCTCGAGACACTACAGGTCTCCTACGTCACGCTTGTTACTCTTACATACTTAAGCCAAAACTCATGGCTCTCTAGCATAGTCTTATTCCCCGTTTCGACCCTACTCTGGGTCTAGCATGGTGGGAAGGTTCAACTAGCTCACGGAACTCTCTCTTAGTTCCTATCTCTTTTACTTAGGTCCGATACTCTCGGACTACTCTCGTTCCCATACACTCCTCTCTCGGAGTTATAGTAATATCACGTATATTAGTCTAGAAGCATTCTCGATGTTTCAACGACTTTGGGAACTTTACTTGAATTGGGTAATCTTAGGTTTAAGTGTTACCCTCACAATCATATGCTTGTACATTCGGATATTTTCTTATACCGGGTAAAAATCCTCATATAGGAGGTCGACCATGTCTCAAGGGAGTTACATAGTCCCTTAGGTCTCTTTACCTTTCTTATAAGTTCACATTATTGGACTAACTTCAATCCTCTCGATGGGGTTCATTATCTCTCCACTCATATTTATTTCGTGGATGTTCAATAAGGTTTTTCTAACCGTTATCGGGTATTTACTCACCCGTACATCTCCTCACATTCTAGGGAGTTCACATGTTTACGATATCGTTATGCTTTAATCGATAGTTTATGCGTGTGTGCATATTCCATTGCTTATGAGACTACCGTACTACGGTTATAGTCAATCAATACTCACTATGAGTCGGTCTAGGCACTCTGTTAGACCACACCGGCATACAAGTATGTTAGCTCATTACAACATACAACAATGCATGCATAATCAAACAAGGGATTATTTTCATGCTTTAATCTTGATTAAGCCGGCACACAAACACACAAATCAGAGTAACTCGGTTAGCATACGGGGCATGAGAAAATCATACCTTTCACCGGGGTTTTTACTTTACCGTGGCATCTCACCATGCTCGGGTCACGCACGACTCTCTGATAATGTTTCAAACATTATTGTTAACACTAAACTCATACGGTACATAATAAAATGCTATTCCCGTATTTACCCCGTTATCCCATTAACTCGGTTTTACTCTTGTCAATTTGAGTTCTCACTTCTCAATCACTTCTAACACTTTATCACACTTCCTAGGGCCTTTACATGTCACCAAACAAGGCCTTAACATCTTATAACATCATTAACATTCAAACCCCCATCATTTAAACCCTTTAAAACACTCTCTGTAGGTTTCTGGGGGTGGTCCGGGACTTGGTCCTTACCCTAAGTCCCGGACCAATACTCATCACAACTCTCGGGTGGAATTTCAACACTGGTCCGGGACCTTGTCCCTATCCCAAGTCCCGGACCAAACACGGCTTGCACTCTCGGCCTAAATAAATGGGGTGGTCCGGGACCTTGTCCTCATCTTATGTCCCGGACCAAGGTGGGCATTGAACTCTCGGTAAGAAAAAGGGGGTGGTCAGGGGGTGGTCCGGACTTTGTCCATGGACTAGGTCCCGGACCCTGCTACAGATTTTACCAATTTTGACAGTTTCTTAATCTGTTACAGGTTATCTCTTAACCCATTGATTAACCCATCTTCACCAACTAAAATCCACATGTTTTAGCATCTAATTACCCACCTAAGCCACCTTAACCAACCACCAAGTACACTCATCAATTCTAATTATTTTCACCCAAAATTCACTTACACTTTCATAACTTGTTTCCTTGTTTTCTAATACTCTTGTAACAGATTTTGGTGTTGCCTCCCACCATTCAATACTTCATTCATTAATGCCATTACCAGCACCCAAATGACATTATCCTCACTGCTAACACACTCTTCTTCTTGGTTTGGTTTTCAAACCATTAATCACTCACCTACACTTCTTAAACCAACTAGTTCCTTCCTTATAATGGAACACCCAAGTTCATAATCTCCAAGGAAATTTTGACAGCACTTGCCTACTTCTCAAGCATATTCACCACACATAAAACAGCTCATAAACACTTCTTCATTCCTGTTTAATGAACAAAACAACTACAATACTCCAAATTTCCCTCTTGTTTACACATGTACACTAGTTTAGTTTCTAGGTTTATTTGCACACATAAACCTCATTTAAACATTCTCTTTCAACTCAATATTGTAGTATCATTACTACTCAAGCTCAAGGTTGTTTATACAGCCCCAACATAAGTTTCCCCAAGGCAAATAAAACTATCACAAGGTAAGCTTTTTACCTTGTTCATTTCGGTTTTCACCCTTCTTTTCTTCTATCTTGTTCTCTCTTTCACTTCTTGTTCTCACACCAAACAAAGGAGCATAGATTGCCAACTACAACCATATCCCCGCACACATCAACAAGTAAGTTTCAATATTTCCACATAACCTAATATATTTCAAGGAGCTAGTTTTCAAGGTTTAGCTTAGGTATTACCTTAAGGTATCCAAATGGAGAGTTAGGCAATCAAAATGATGAAGTTCCACCACTCCACAAGGACATGAAGAAACCGACTGAAATGGAAGAAAATTTTCAACGTGGGAAAATTTTCCAAATTGCAAGAACAAGCTAGGAATGATGAACTTTGGCTTATATTCTTACCTTAGAACATTAAGGAGATGATGGAGATCAAAATAAGCTCTTCAAGCTTCAAAAGGCCCAACACCCATGGAAGTGAAGGTGGAGGAATCGAGATTTTGAGGGGTGGAAAACGTAGCCCTCGCCGATACGAATCTAACGGTATAATTTTTGTGCGATTCGGTGAAGAAATGAGAAATGAGCAACTGAGAAGAGGTTGAAGAGGGGCTGTTTTGCTCACGTATGGAATCGCCATATACAGAGAATGAAGAAGAAGAAGCTCTGGTGGGGGAAGAATTATCGTGAGAGATAGAAGAGAATGGGGAGTGAGGGTATTAATATCTCATTTAAACTATTCACTCCCTTTACTTTAATATTTTGTCCTTTTGTGACTAAATAAACTAGCTTGTTTATTTAAAGGCATGTATGAGTACCAATTAAAACCGGCCCCACACAAAATACTAACTGGTAGCGTTTTTCATTTTTTTTACAGGAAACGCTCGATAATTTACCCGGTTTTAGCACTATTCACTAACCGGGCCCGTTTTTCGGATTTTTCTTGTTTCTTTATTTTTAATGGCTATTAAGCTTCCATTAATACTTAATTATAGTTATTTAATCAACTATAATTTTTACGGGTCCATTTGACCACTTAAAGTCACGTTTTCGGGTTTTCTCGAAAAACGTGCTTTTATGTTAATTAGCGTTTTAATCCATTATTTGGATCCTTTTCTTCGGGAATCATTCCCGTATACTAATTAGGCCTAACTAAGCCTTAGGAATCCATCTCGGACCCTCTCGAGATCATATATCTCTTATACTCATTTAACGCGCATTTTAGCGTTTTTCGCTTTTCAAGCGTTTTCTCTTTTCTTTTGGTTTTTTCTTTTTACCAATACTCTTTAGGCACCATTAGGCCCTTAATAATTTTATTAGAGTAATTTAATCACCATTTTTAGATCCGGGGGTATTAAATCTCCCCCCTTTTCCTTAGCATGCATGACCGGAGATCGGTCCCGGGTTTCCTCACTCAAGTTCCAGTTAGTAGTAATCTCAAGACGATATTTGTTGGTTAACCTCTTTCGGTTCATATCGTCCCTTATTAGGGAGCGTTCCTTAGTCTCACTCAATTCCTTACTAAACATTGGTTAGTAAGTTCTCACGGTATGTTGTGTTAGTTTTCAAACATCACACAATATATTCCGGTTGCATGCTTTATCTTGTTTAGTGAGCACACAAAACAAATAGCACACAAGCCGAGGGACACCTCGTTGGCAAGCAGGTCACAAGAGAACTGTACCGTTCACCGTTGGCCGTTCAGTTGCTTAATCTCTTCCGGAGTCCAATTTCCAAGTCCTAAAACATTCATTCAGTTTTAGGTTGTTAATCACTTAACTCAATTCAACTTACTTATCTTACTTAACTTACATAACCCTTAATGATCCCCACCTAACATCTCTTAAGTCTTACAACTTAATCTTACGAACTTAATCTTAAACCTTTAAGTTTATTCTTAACTTGATCCCTTAGGTCTTTATACCACTAATCATCATTGCCCCCTTAATAGGGGTACCATTAATACCACTAAACACTCTTAGGGTTTCTTTTTTTTTTTTTTATGGTCTGACCGACCCACCGACCGACCCACCCCCTGGGTAGGTCGGCTGCAGAGAACATCCAACTTCACAGTTTCAGCCCGACCGACCCAGACTGGGGTCGGTCCCCTGGGTAGGTCGGCTGCAGAAACTTCCCATACATTGTCAAACTTTCTCCAATTTTTTTCCTCAAGCCTCCTAATGTGTTCTAACATCATTTGGCACATCAAACACACCTTATAACCTCCACCAAACTCATTAAAACAACTTCCAAAGATCTTCTCAAACATTTGCTCAATTCTTACAAACACTCCTAACACTTATCATATAATTCCTTACATTACCAACTTGTATCTTTACCAAAACTTCAACCAACCCAAGTGTTCCCTCCTTAACAGTTTGGGCACTTCATAAACATTATTTTCCATTTTCAGTTCATTTACCAAAACTTCCTCAAGTCATCTTACATAACCATGCACAAATTCCTCTATTTTCCATTTGTTACTCATCATTCCTAAACTCTTGGGCATACCTAAACATTTCTTGTCATCCTTTAGCACCTTAACCTTGTTCTTCTTTACCTTAACTATATTGCACCTTCCTTGGACATTTCCACCTCCTTTTACTCACTTACTCACCATTCTCACGATCATACGCTCTTTTACATTCCTTGTCATTTTCCTTGATGACTTACAACATCCTCCTACCTTTATCACTTCCATCACCCAAGTCCACACATTACCATTCAACTAAACCTTACTAGTCCACCACTAACATCATCACACTTACACAAGGTTCTCAAAACTCTCATTGTCTTACTCTCTAGTTCATACCTAAATCTCCTTAAGGCATTATACACCTTTCCTTAAAACTTATGCACAAGTCTTACATTCCTCATATCATGATTTTGGTGTGTTTAGTACACTCGCCAATCCTCTAATTCCTCCTAGACATCTCTAGGTCACTCTAAACCTCAAGAACTCCTTAGTTAACTCATTTCCACCTAATTTTTCTTTTCATGCTCCCTAGTAAACCCTAGGGCATATTAACTCACCACTACCACTTAAACACTTTGTTTTCTACAAAATTTCGCCATAGCTCCTCTAGTATCTTATCATGCCCAAACACATTATTCTTCCTCATTCAACCATCTCACAACAAACTCAATATATTGCAATAGTCTTAAATTGCATAGCACTAAGGCTCTTAAATGACATGGCTCTTAGGCCCTTAAATGACATGGCTCTTAGGCCCTTAAATGACATGAATTTAAACACTGAATTTCCCACATATAAAGCTTTCAACCTGCAAATACACCCATCAATCTCATAGTAGTTATACTGCTCTTAAAATCCATCTTAAACTTATATTACTAACTCATTCCCATTGGCTCCTTAGTCACAAGTTCACAAGCTTATTTAAGTTCTTTTTCTTAGGTTATATAACCCAATACACAATGTAAGCTCTAAGCCACATTGGTATCCACCTAAACTCATCCCTTAAAACTTAAACCACCATTAGGTAAGCATTTTACCTTGTTTTCTCAAGCTTATCTTAACTTCCTCCTTAGACCTTCTTCTTGCATGAATCTCGGCCACCACTTAAATTCCCCTTGCCAATGTTATAATCAATATTCAATGACTCATATGAGTACTAAACAATACAATAGCCTCAAGGAATAAAAACCTAGGTTAGAAATGTGTTCTAAGGCATAAAAGTGGATGATTACCTTTGAAGTCTCAAGGTAGACTTTGGCATTGAATGAAATAGGACCTCCAATAGTCCTTGGTGAATAAATCAAGCTAGAACAAGGCATAAAAACAAGGCCCCGTGAGTAGAAATTTTCGGCCATGTAGAAGAAATGATGGAAACATGATTTTTCTTACATTTTCTTTACCTTAAGAGAATGGAGAAGCTAATGAGCTCTTCAAACTTGATTTTCCTCCATCAATGGAGTTTTCTCTTGGCACCAAAATGGAGCTTTGAAGGATTTGAAAAGATAGAAAGATAGGTCTTGGCCTAACTAAGAGAAATATGTGTTTAGTTTTTGATTTGGAGCTAAAATGAGAAAGTTATGGACATTTGAAGAAGAGAGGAGAGAGGTAGGCTAATATAAGGTATTTTGCTTTTATAAAGCAAATAGTACTATTCTCTCTTTTTCCTCTTCTTTTCCTTTAATTGCTTTGTCATGTGGTGACTCCCCACATCAAAAACCAGCCCCCTCTTATAATGGAGATATTTATGGTCTTGGTTGACCATCTTATTGACTTATGCTGACTTAAGCTTAATTTGGGCACTATTTGGCACTATTCACTAATTAGTGCACATATTCGTGAAATTTTTGGTTTCCCATTGATTTAGGCTTCCTAATGTGATACTAATTAGTACACATGTTGATTAAAGAGTAATGATGGACATTTAGCCACTCAAAACTCATTCTAAGACAATTTCTCAAAAATGTGCTTTAAGACTTCTTAAAGCACATTTTGTGTTTTAACTTGTTTTCAAGCTTGGTTTCCTTTGCTAATTGATTTAAAATGACCATTAGAATATTACTAAGGTCTTATCATGATATTTGGGTACTCACCCAAGTCTCTCCAAGCTTAGAGCACATTTTTGCCCTAATTGCCCTTAAGGTATTTCCTTGCGTTTTCCTTGGGTTAAATTGTCTACCAATCTTTCTAAGGCATATTCTAGCCTTACTACATCATAATTTGATGTTTACTTAGCATACTTAGGTTTGGGGTATTTCAATCTACCCCCCTTTAAAGAACTTTGTCCCCAAAGTTCCCATGCATTTTATCTCATTAGAATACATGTATTACCTCATTCCTTAGATCATATAGATCATACTTATGTATACTTAATCTCATTGGATCATTGGATCCGCCATATTCTTATACTTAAATATCACACAACATGCTTAAGCATGTGTAGCACTCAAAATTCCTTTTGTTCCTTTTTGATGATTAAAACATTCACATAACTTCCAACGTATTCTCCCATGTCACCGGTCCGTAGACAATGGCTCATTCGTCCTTGTCACCATGGGCCAGGATACAAAACACGCTGCTCTCCCCATGTCACCGGTCCGAAGACAAAGGCTCGTGCGTCCTCGACTTCATAGGAGACTCAGTAAAAGGTAATCCTTTTTACGAGGTCATGTGAGGAATAATTCCTCTAATTAAAAACAATCAACTCCAATTCCATTTTATCCTATGGCCTCTATCCTTAGTGTGATTAAATTGTGACCACTGTAGGGAGTTTCAGGTATCATCCAACCCTGATGTGATCAGCATCAGTGTAGAACTATCCTTCCACCCCAAATTTGTGTTCGGTTTCCCTTGATCCCTAGAAATCAAGTTCCACCTCCCACGTCATTTTCAAACATCCAAATAATTCACTCATGTCCAATTTTCTATCTTTTTAGTTCTTCTAATCATAATCAATACATCTCTAAAGTGTGGACTCATTCCATTAACCATTCCCAAGTCATCTCTTAGTAATTACCTCAAGACTTAGATTCCTACTAAGTTCTCTAACTGTCCCATACCAATTCTCGCCATGTTATACCTCATAGAATTACAATTTCCTTCCTCATACTCATATCAAATAATATCTCATAGTGTTATCTTATTCATATCTCACACATAGTCTCATATCAACTCATACCTCATATATATTCCTTATTTCTTAAGTCTCCTTAATCCTCTTCCTTAATTCTCTTAACTTGTACTCACACCGGAGTTAACAAGATAGGTACTTAATATGTATGGTATTCACATCTTCTGTGTGCAATAACCATGATTTATCTCAAAATGTTTATGTAAAACATATTCTCAAATTATTTTGTGCTATGCACACCGTAGTTTATGTACTCAGTACAAACATACGCTAAGCGTTTTCGCTCTATACTACCCCCCTTAAAATGGATTACGCCCACGTAATCAATTATATCATCCTTGAACATAAGTTCAAGATGTCTAATTCTTACCAAGCATTCTAGCTTCCATGTCATCTATCTTGCTTATAATTCGATCAGAAATGACTTAGTCTCTGTATCGAGGATTCTTAACAGTACTTATACCGTTTCCTTAACTTTGTTTGGTCTAACCTCAAAGGTAGTGATCTGCTAGCCTCCGCTGCACGACTCTAATAGTTTTAGGTTTATTTGCCTTTCTTATCCTTTTTACAGTATCGGATATCTTTCTCTTGCGTGCTTATGGTTTAGCACTAAAGGTCCCTCAATGGTCACGTGTTATCTTTATATATACACGGCCTTAATGAGTTGTAACTCGTCTATCATTCTCCTTGAAGATCTTATGTTCATACTCTTAGTGTTTTCTCGAATGTCTAAGTTGTTCTCTCCAACTGACCTTTGGTCTGAGGATGATCCTTAATCTGAAACTACTGTTTAGTGTGTATTGCACTTTATAGTCTAATCTTATTCATCTTAAGACATGTCCTATGTCTATACTTAACAATCCGTGCTTCTCGCACTTCATAGTCCTTAATTATTTGTTCTCTGTTCCCCTTGCGTTGCTGGTTCAACTGAATTCTTCTCTTCGACTGTTTGCGGTAGCAGCTGCTCCTATCTGATCTTGCGTCGTTGTCCGTGGTACGGAGTCGACTACCTCCCGTGTTCCTTACACTACTCGTCTACATGCATGGGGTACCTTACTGGTACATTACTACTTACCCAACTAACTCATAAATGAGCGTGTCAGGCCTGCAAGCCCCTGTGGGGTGCAGTCGTCCCACGTCTCGTTTTAGTAAACTCGTAGTGTCCATCACACGTTTAGCTATTGCTAATTATGAAGTATTCTGTTGTCGATCTCCTCTTTCACCGTCCCATAATAACATTTATTGTTCTTCTTGAAGTGAATCAAGGGAAATCCATTTACTGCGTTCTTGGGTATGGTATGCTCCAGCTCCTTTCTGCATTCCGTATTGATTCTATTTTTAATAGCTTAGGTCTCTTTCCATAGAGCCTCTTATCTTCTTTCTTATATTCATTCTATTGGGAAAGCACTTCCAGTTCCTTAAGGAATGGGTTGTGTGCTTCCTGTGTAATCTTACCAAACCATGTCCAGACTACTGGCATCAATGCACAGTCCGTCTACCATCTTATTTTCTTACTTATGCTGGTCTTAACTCATAAATCTAATTGCCTCAGTGTCAATAGTTGACGGCTCATACATAATGGTCGCCTTACCACGCACCATGACGTAATCCACTTATCTAACTATTGTACTCACGACCACTACTATCATGGTAGTTGGCCCTTACCATGTTGCTCATTAGTGGTGGAACCTCTTATTCACTTGTTCTAATGCCTTACCTTATACTCAATCCCCTCTTGGTGTAAACACACTAGGAGTTCTCTCATTCCGGTGTATGGCGGTTGCCGTACGGTGTTGTAAAATAGTTGACTCTTGATGTAAAGATGTTCTGCTCCAATCTCAGATTCGTAAGTAGGCTAATTTCTTTCGCTTTCTTTCATCCTTAGTGATGTTATCTACCATGTAGTTTAACTGGTTACTGAAGAAGTCATCCACTGAATCACAAGCTCTTCTGAGCACTGATTAATTGACGTGCCATAATGTGCAGTCACAATGTTTATCTCTGACCATTTCTAATTCTTACATCCTGTGTGTTGGATATGGGGTCTATCTGTGCAACCTTCCTTATTACTCAAGTGTATCTGGTATGTTCTAAGGTAATCTCAAGGTTCATTGTTTCCATTTTCTAAGTAAAGTGTATTTATCTCTAATATGTGAAAGCCCTTTTGAGGGGTTCATTCCCACTCATGGCCTCACAATAAGGAGAGGTATCCGCACCCTAAAAGGCATGGTTCGTTCTCCGCTCCTGTCCTTAGCATTATCTCAATATTCTCATTGGTACCCTTTCTTGGTAATATTCTTCCCAATCTAAGTTATAGGTTTGGTAACCGTTCATATCTACAAATTGTAGTCCCTTGGTGGCTTAAACAAGCTCTCTTATAACTTACTGCGCCTCGGGCTCTGATGTGGTTAACATCCGTGGCTCGTAGGCTCTTAATGCTTAATGTCTCAGTTCATTACTTGTACTCTCACTCACTTGTAGGTCATTCCTAAAGGTTCTGGTTCTTTGAGCACTATCCACCATTAGGTTACATATTAAATGTAGTATCGGGTTTCATGGTAAGTTGCTGCATCCTGCTTCCTGTTATAGAAGTTGTTCAGGTGATCTGAGGTTACTTAATGTCTTTGACAATACTGTCATTTTATTAGACCTACATCTTTTAGCAATTAAGGATAAGTTCGTATTAGGCGTTTGCCTTAAGGTGTCCAAGTTGGATATCATCCTGACATCTTATACTTTCATCTCAACGCTTCGTTCAACTTCCGTTGACTATACCACCCGTTGATGATCAATCACACTTGGGTGTTAATGAGTTAAACAAACAGTGTTAACTGTCATTCATCAGTTGTTCAGCTCGACTATGCCCGCTCTGTGGGGGTAGTCCTCTGAGCGTTCCTCCGTGGGATTCGTATGTCCTTAACCCTTGGTAGGTTATATCTTAAGTTTATTTCTTTTATCTTTGTTTTCTGGGCTTTCCAACACCTTCATTGTAGAATGTTTGTTATTGGTATTTTTAGTGTCCAAACTGAGAGTTTCATCCCATCCCTGTTGGGAGTCGTTCGGTCGACTGCCTTTTTTGTATCTCTTGATACATTCCATGTATGTTGTTACTTACGTGGTGTTTTTGCTCGAATTATTGAGCGATCTCTTAGGTTCCTCTTTGAGATCCGGGTTTGGTGTTCTTACCGCACTGTCGGTTGTTGTTGTCGTAGTACGTTGTACTGTTGCTAACACCCATATGGTCTAATATTATGTCCAAGTTCTGCTCCTGGCTGACTGGTGTGTCACCTTATCTCATTTTGGTCAGGCCGTCGGGCCTTTCCAAGGTCTTATTTTTCTGTTCTTATGGATTTACAATCCGGTATTAATATGTGTTACAACTGTAGCGTTCTCCTATCTCGCCTTAATGGCTTTTCGTGTGGCTTAATCGTGGTAGCACTTGCTATGCCAAGTGCGCCATGCAGGATGGGTTATTGATACAAGGTACGTCGGTAGTGACACTTCCTTCCAATTTCCATGTAATTGGTAGTCCTCGGGACTCCATCGATAATCTCTTATTTTGGATAACCGTCCATCCGGCAGTTTCCTTGTTGTTTGATAGTACTGTCATTTATCAGGGCGTTCCTCTTTCTGAGGGAACCCCTTAATATTTTCTTATGTCTTAATCCTCGCTCCTGTCTCCACACATTTTGTTGTGGTTATTCAGTAATGGTTCTCCTCTAAGCACTACATCGTAGTCTTATTTCGGTATACAATTTGCATGTGTTTCTACCGTCGTCTGCATTATGTCGGCCAGGTCTTGTAACCTTCCTCGCAATATGGGGTTTGGAGTTCCCATTTCTAACTGGACTTCTCAGTAATCTCAATCCTCATGCTTGGTATTATTCCACTGTTATGCTCACTCGGACCGCTGTCCGGTACTCATGTCTCTTATCATTTCCTTATCCATTGCACGAGTAGTGCTCTCCTTACCATTGGTATCGCGGGTTATTTCGACTGCGTAGCATGTCGACCCATGTTGCCGGTAATTACCGTTCCCTTATTGATAGAATTCCATAGGTAGCGCCTGTTCCTCTATTGCGCTCCATTAAAAACCTCCAAGTTCTCCATAACTGTTGTACAACAAATTGTTTCTCGTATTGCTTACTGTTAGCTAACTGCCAGATCGGGTTTCCCCGAGTAAGAGAAGGCTTTCTTCTCTCTGGCGTTTGTTCCACATATTTAGGGTTAGGGATGTGGAGGGCGGGCCTAGGTACTATGGATGTCTGGTAAACACCGGGAAGTCCTGACTAACGCACCTCTCACTCTATCTCTCAACCCTTAACCCATAACTCAATCTCAACCTCAATATTCTCCTAAGTTTGGTATTTCTTGTCTTCAGAGCGTAACTACGCTCTGATACCACTTTTTGTAACACCCCAACTCAATCCAGATGTGGTCTCGCAACTTAACAGTATATATATATAAACATGTCACAGCGGAATTCCTTACAATCTAGGACCTTGCCACGGTCTGACTACAGAATATACCGAACATCAGTACAACAATCTTAACCAACTATATGTCCTTCTTACAACCCCCTCACATCCTATACATCTTACTAACTCAAATTGCCATACGAGTGTACATGCACAACTCGTAGGCCACACTTAACCCGTAACACTTGTACCCCTTCTTACTCTCGCGACGGCCGCTTCCTGATGTACCTGTGTAGTAAAAACAGCCCCCAAAGGGGGTCAGCACGAATGCTGGTACGATCCCCTCATGGCCCCCAAGCTAACGTGGCTACGACGACTAATTGTCGATAGCATGGAGGTTGATTAGATGCACAATATAATAGTAAGTGCAGTAAACAACAACTCAGATATGAACAATCAAGTTCACACACAATGAACGACTTAAATGCGTTCCCTTAATTAAAGAGTTAATTATTTAACTCCTTAAGTAATGTTCCCTCTTAATCTTAGTCCAACCTTATCTCACCTCAATCTTAGTCTTATCTTAATCTTAGAAACAACCATCTTTTAATAAGGAGTGGATGTCACATATCTTAATCTTAATTATACAAACCATCCTTTAAATAGGAATGGTTGCAACTCATCTTAACCTTACCTTAATCTTAAACTTAACAATACAAACCATCCTTTAAAAAGGAATGGTTGCAACTTATCTTAACCTTACCATAATCTCAATCTTAACTTAATCTCAGTATACAAACCGTTCCTGGAGGGGAATGGTTGTAGCTTAATTCGAACCTGGGATTTAGGTGATCCCACCGCACCATCTTAATGCCACCTACTCTGGACGGGAGTCCAGCGCAGCTGATCCGGCAACCGGCCCTAGGCTACAAGTCCGAAGACAAGTCCTTAAGCGGAGGGCGGATCTGATTCAGATACCGTCCCCCTTTTTCCTTAGCATGCATGACCGGAGATCGGTCCCGGGTTTCCTCACTCAAGTTCCAGTTAGTAGTAATCTCAAGACCATATTTGTTGGTTAACCTCTTTCGGTTCATATCGTCCCTTATTAGGGAGCGTTCCTTAGTCTCACTCAATTCCTTACTAAACATTGGTTAGTAAGTTCTCACGGTATGTTGTGTTAGTTTTCAAACATCACACAACAAAACAATAAATATAATATATTCCGGTTGCATGCTTTATCTTGTTTAGTGAGCACATAAAACAAATATCACACAAGCCGAGGGACACCTCGTTAGCAAGCAGGTCACAAGAGAACTGTACCGTTCACCGTTGGCCGTTCAGTTGCTTAATCTCTTCCGGAGTCCAATTTCCAAGTCCTAAAACATTCATTCAGTTTTAGGTTGTTAATCACTTAACTCAATTCAACTTACTTATCTTAGTTAACTTACTTAACCCTTAATGATCCCCACCTAACATCTCTTAAGTCTTACAACTTAATCTTACAAACTTAATCTTAAACCTTTAAGTTTATTCTTAACTTAATCCCTTAGGTCTTTATACCACTAATCATCATTGCCCCCTTAATGGGGGTACCATTAATACCACTAAACTCTCTTAGGGTTTCTTTTTTTTTTTATGGTCCGACCGACCCACCGACCGACCCACCCCCTGGGTAGGTCGACTGCAGAGAACATCCAACTTCACAGTTTCAGCCCGACCGACCCAGACTGGGGTCGGTCCCCTGGGTAGGTCGGCTGCAGAAACTTCCCATACATTGTCAAACTTTCTCCAATTTTTTTCCTCAAGCCTCCTAATGTGTTCTAACATCATTTGGCACATCAAATACACCTTATAACCTCCACCAAACTCATTAAAACAACTTCCAAAGATCTTCTCAAACATTTGCTCAATTCTTACAAACACTCCAAACACTTATCATATAATTCCTTACATTACCAACTTGTATCTTTACCAAAACTTCAACCAACCCAAGTGTTCCCTCCTTAACAGTTTGGGCACTTCATAAACATTATTTTCCATCTTCAGTTCATTTACCAAAACTTCCTCAAGTCATCCTACATAACCATGCACAAATTCCTCTCTTTTCCATTTGTTACTCATCATTCCTAAACTCTTGGGCATACCTAAACATTTCTTGTCATCCTCTTAGCACCTTAACCTTGTTCTTCTTTACCTTAACTATACTACACCCTCCTTGGACATTTCCACCTCCTTTTACTCACTTACTCACCATTCTCACGATCATACGCTCTTTTACATTCCTAGTCATTTTCCTTGATGACTTACAACATCCTCCTACCTTTTTCACTTCCATCACCCAAGTCCACACATTACCATTCAACTAAACCTTACTAGTCCACCACTAACATCATCACACTTACACAAGGTTCTCAAAACTCTCATTGTCTTACTCTCTAGTTCATACCTAAATCTCCTTAAGGCATTATACACCTTTCCTTAAAACTTATGCACAAGTCTTACATTCCTCATATCATGATTTTGGTGTGTTTAGTACACTCGCCAATCCTCTAATTCCTCCTAGACATCTCTAGGTCACTCTAAACCTCAAGAACTCCTTAGTTAACTCATTTCCACCTAATTTTTCTTTTCATGCTACCTAGTAAACCCTAGGGCATATTAACTCACCACTACCACTTAAACACTTTGTTTTCTACACAAATTTCGCCATAGCTCCTCTAGTATCTTATCATGCCCAAACACATTATTCTTCCTCATTCAACCATCTCACAACAAACTCAATATATTGCAATAATCTTAAATTGCATAGCACTAAGGCTCTTAAATGACATGGCTCTTAGGCCCTTAAATGACATGGCTCATAGGCCCTTAAATGACATGAATTTAAACACTGAATTTCCCACATATAAAAGCTTTCAACCTGCAAATACACCCATCAATCTCATAGTAGTTATACTGCTCTTAAAATCCATCTTAAACTTATATTACTAACTCATTCCCATTGGCTCCTTAGTCACAAGTTCACAAGCTTATTTAAGTTCTTTTTCTTAGGTTATATAACCCAATACACAATGTAAGCTCTAAGCCACATTGGTATCCACCTAAACTCATCCCTTAAAACTTAAACCACCATTAGGTAAGCATTTTACCTTGTTTTCTCAAGCTTATCTTAACTTCCTCCTTAGACCTTCTTCTTGCATGAATCTCGGCCACCACTTAAATTCCCCTTGCCAATGTTCTAATCAATATTCAATGACTCATATTAGTACTAAACAATACACTAACCTCAAGGAATAAAAACCTAGGTTAGAAATGTGTTCTAAGGCATAAAAGTGGATGATTACCTTTGAAGTCTCAAGGTAGACTTTGGCATTGAATGAAATAGGACCTCCAATAGTCCTTGGTGAATAAATCAAGCTAGAACAAGGCATAAAAACAAGGCCCCATGAGTAGAAATTTTCGGCCATGTAGAAGAAATGATGGAAACATGGTTTTTCTTACATTTTCTTTACCTTAAGAGAATGGAGAAGCTAATGAGCTCTTCAAACTTGATTTTCCTCCATCAATGGAGTTTTCTCTTGGCACCAAAATGGAGCTTTGAAGGATTTGAAAAGATAGAAAGATAGGTCTTGGCCTAACTAAGAGAAATATGTGTTTAGTTTTTGATTTGGAGCTAAAATGAGCAAGTTATGGACATTTGAAGATGACGCAAGAATGGAGCTGCTTGGAACGGTTTGAGAGGATGAAGAAGGTGAAGAAAACCGTGGGATAAGAAGAGAAATGAATAAGAGAGGAGAGAGGTAGGCTAATATAAGGTATTTTGCTTTTATAAAGCAAATAGTACTATTCTCTCTTTTTCCTCTTCTTTTCATTTAATTGCTTTGTCATGTGGTGACTCCCCACATCAAAAACCGGCCCCCTCTTATAATGGAGATATTTATGGTCTTGGTTGACCATCTTATTGACTTATGTTGACTTAAGCTTAATTTGGGCACTATTTGGCACTATTCACTAATTAGTGCACATATTCGTGAAATTTTTGGTTTCCCATTGATTTAGGCTTCCTAATGTGATACTAATTAGTACACATGTTGATTAAAGAGTAATGATGGAAATTTAGCCACTCAAAACTCAATTCTAAGACAATTTCTCAAAAATGTGCTTTAAGACTTCTTAAAGCACATTTTGTGTTTTAACTTGTTTTCAAGCTTGGTTTCCTTTGCTAATTGATTTAAAATGACCATTAGAATATTACTAAGGTCTTATCATGATATTTGGGTACTCACCCAAGTCTCTCCAAGCTTAGAGCACATTTTTTCCCTAATTGCCCTTAAGGCATTTCCTTGCGTTTTCCTTGGTTTAAATTGTCTACCAATCTTTCTAAGGCATATTCTAGCCTTACTACATCATAATTTGATGTTTACTTAGCATACTTAGGTTTGGGGTATTTCACATGTCGTTTTAACGAGACATTGTCACTAGGTATAACTGAACAATTAAGACAATTGAGACTTATCCAGTGGCGAACAATATTGGTTTCTATACTATGGACGAGACTTAATACTTGTTTATTGTTCTCGTTGTTTCGCTTTGTTGTTCATTGGTTATACTTGTGGTTATATTATTATGTGTTGATGGTTGTGTTTATTGTATGGATGTTGCTGTTAATTGTTTTACAGTTTTAAATATTAAAACGGTATTGCATGTAACGAACCTCATGCTCTCGTCCAAATAATTGAGGGGTCTTTGGGGGCATGACGGGGCATGTGATGACATACTCAGCAGGGGCTGATTCCATACCACAAACCATTTTTATTTCAAGAGAGTAGCTGGTGGTCGACGCGAGGCGTGACGATTGTAATATATTGTTGTTGTTTAAGACTTGGTACGGTTTGTTACTGATGACGTTTGGACTCGGGTTGTGTAAACCGAGGTGGATTTATTTAGATGCTCACGAGTACGGTCTGTAATAATTGGTTACTTTTGGTTTGTTTTAAATTGTTTAAGTTCTACTATCTATCTCTTGTGGTCACTGCGGGAATACGTTTCGCATGTTGATTATCTGGTAATTCGTTATCACCCGTATGGGCGAGTGATAACAGTGACACCATTAGAGCGACACTCTGTTATTTACCGCTGCGATTATATTGTTTTTAGGAGCAGGATTAGTAGGGGTGTCTCAATTTTTATGTAAATTAATATGGGTTTTGAGTTTTTATGAACTAAAAATTTTATAATATGTATAAAATATCATAGTTGCTATATATTACATTTGAGCAGTTTTGGACAAGAGGAAATAGGTCTAAAAATTGTAACTATGGAATTTTCATAAGTTATTTTATAATCTATGATTTTTAATGTAACAAAAATTAAAGTATAGTTGATTAATGAACTTTATAGGTTGGGAATAATATAATAAGACTAAACTAACATTTAATACCAAATTTTAATAAATATTTTTAGGTATAATGTTATAACCCGTATAATTGCAAACATTATTTTATATCTGTTACAATGTTATTCTTAGTTGGATTAAATTCTTTGCTATCAATTGGGACGTCAGCGGCATTGTTTTAATTGCCAAGGACATGGAGGTCATTCGATTAATTAATTAAGGTAATTAATTTATCTGATTTATAAGGAAAGGGTTTCCTTATTTCTTCTATTTTCTTCTAATCATTTCATCACGTCAGTTCAGTCGTGAAGAGCGTTCTCTATCGTTGTGCAGACCGACAGTTTTCCCCTCTATCTCTCCACTCTCTAGTTCTCCTCCTCTGCTGTGAATTCTAGTGCTGCTGCTGTGCTCCGGTTGGAATCTCTGCTGCTGTGTGATTCTCTTGTTCGCCTTCAAGTTTGGTTCTCGAATTTTAGATTAGTAAATTAGAGGAAGTTCCCCTCTTCTACGGTATCTGATTTCGGTTGTTTGCTGTGATGAATTCAGCAACTATGCCTCTGCGTTTGGATTCGTGATTTGGATGAGGCTGCTGCTCTATAGTGTTAGATTTTTTCTGCACACTTGGTTCAGGTTTGTATTGCAGATTTTGGGGTTTTCCAGTTCTAGATTCCTTCTCTTTATTTCTGATTTTTGGTTCGTTGTTGTGGGATTCAGTGGTCTTTGGTTCGCGTTCAGTTGCTAGGTTGTTCGGACTCCCCTTGTGGTTTCAGATCAGTGGGAATTCATCTGCTAAATGAGGAAGGTGGTTGCTTGATTCGGTGTGGAAGTTCAACCATGGGGATATTGCAAGGTTTTGTCATCTGTTTTGTGTGCAGATTTTGATTGTTGTTGGTTGTTTGATTGCGTTTTTGAATGGCTAAAACCCCATGGCTCTCTATGTTTAAGGCTGATTTGGTGTGTGTAGTGTTTTGACAAGTGGTGATGGTGATTTGCGTTATTTTTCTGCTCTGTTCATCTTCTGGAAATTGCAGTTTTTGCGCTGTCCGAACTTCTGTCCTAGCTTTGAAGTTCGGACAGCATGCTTTGCGCTTCTGTATTTTCAAGTTGGGGGCGTGTTCGAACTTTGATGTTCGGACACACCCCAGTTTTCTGACTTCGAAGCTCGGACTTCACCACGTAACTTTTTCTGTAAAACGTCCGAACATCAGTCCGAACTTCGGTGTTTAGACACTCTGAATTTCCCTTCTCTTTTCAAATCGACTTGTGTCCGAACTTCAACGTCAGGACACAAGTTCGGACACCTTACTAGTTTCAGCGTAACTCCTTCGTTTGAACTCCGATTTGAGTGCCGTTTGTGGCGTCGGATTCCTTTTGATCTGTACTCTGATTTATGAGTGTTTTGGCATATTTAAATGCAATTTTTCCTCTGATTATGCAATCCTTCTGTTTTGGGACATTATACTTTGTTTCTGAGCCGTGAATGGCTGGGTCGAGCTATTCCGTGGTATACCATGTAGACGTCGTTCTGAGTGTAGATCATTCCCTTTCTGTTCTGTGGGGTTGATGAACCCTTTGGCTCTTTAGAGTCATTTCTGCATTGTCGAGAGATCTGTTATGATCTATGGGTCTTCGACCCCTTCTGAGTGTGTGCATTGTATCTTGTCCCTTCTCTGTTTAAGAACTTTAATTGTTTTTGCACCGGGAACTCTTGTGTTCCATTCTGTTTCTGATTCTGGAAACTTTTGACTGTTTGGGAAACTGTCGATGTTTGGATTATCTTCTACTCCTTCGTCTGACATTAACTATTTTGATGGACCTCATTGATGATGGTCGCTGCTTACTGGGCATAGTGTATGCTCACCCCCTACTCTTACTGTTTTTTTAAAGCGTTGTTTTGGGCCTCAATGCGATTGCTAGTTTAGAGCCTTGCGTTATTAGGTAATAATACGAGGCGTGTAACGCCCCTAACTCTTAGGCCGGTTTTGGGGGTGTTACATTTAGTGGTATTAGAGCCAGGTTTGGCTTTATTTGGTGTCTGTGTGTGTGTTTGCTTGTGTGAGGATCAGTTGTGCAGCTCCTTGAAGTCTGAGTCAGTTCTAACGAGTTTGGATTTGTTTGTCTCAGAATGCCTCCTCGTAGAACACCAGTGACCCCTCATGGAGATGCTGCGGAGGCAGTGCAGCAGTTTATGGCACAGCGCATGCGGACAGTTGCTGCTGCTGTTGCGGGAGCTGGTGGCGCAGGCCCAGCTGGGGCGAATGCTGTGGGAGGCCGAGTCAGGGCGCTCTAGGAGTTTATGAAGCTGAAGCTGCCATCCTTCAATGGCTATGGTGACCCTCAGGAGGAGAGCCACTGGATTACTAAGGTGGAGGACCTGCTCAGAGTGATGGGTTCAGAGGATGACCAGAAGGTCGAGTTCCCCACGTTCCTCTTTAAGGGGAAGGCGAAGGAGTGGTGGCGTATGGTGTTGGGTAGGCATCCCCAGCCTTGGACCTGGGAGCAACTCTGCTTGGAGTTCAACAAACAGTTCTACCCTGATGTTTACAAAGACCTTAAGATAAACGAGTATAATCGGCTGCGTCAGGGGCGGGACATGTCAGTCGAGGAGTACGTGAGGATGTTCGTGACTCTCTTGACGTATGCCCTTGAGCCGGATGAGCACAGGAAGGCCCGTAAGTTCAAGAGCGGGCTGAGGCCTAACATTAGGTCCGCTGTGACACCTCTTCGTCACCGGACTTTCAGAGATGTGGCAGATGTCGCTCTGCTGGTAGAGACCGACATCAAGGGTAGGCATGCTAGCAAGAACCACAAGGGGAAGAGACGTGCTGAAGAGTCTCAGAAGAAGGAGGCTGCTCCTCCTCAGAAGAAGCAGTCTTATGGAGATCGCCGGGGAGCTTCTTCATCTTCGTCAGCTGGGGCGAAGTGTGGGTCTTGTGGTCACTCCCATCCTGGTAGGGAGTGCTACAAGAAGACTGGTGCCTACTTTAAGTGTGGGTCGATGGAGCGCAAGATTGCTCAGTGCCCTCAGGCGTCTGGTAGAGGCACCGGTTAAGACTCAGGGGTGAGGTCTGACCAGAAGAAGCCTCAGACTCAGGCCCGAGTTTATGCTATGGCAGGAGAGCGTGATCGTGCTGGTGATCGTGTCGTCTTAGGTATTCTCCAGATCCATTCTCAGGATGTGTTTTGCCTGTTTGACTCCGAAGCTACGCACTCCTTTATCTGTTTTGATTTGTTGGGTAACCTTGGACTGATTGCCATGCCTAGTGAGGTAGACCTGTGTGTGAATAGTCCATTAGGTGGGGTTACCCCTTGTGTGATGAATTATGTGTGTGAGACTTGTCCCATAGCAGTTAGGGACAAGACTTTTTATACTGACCTCATCCCAATGCGGATGGCCTATTTTGATGTGATCTTGGGCATGGACTAGCTAGTAGAGCACCATGCCCATACAGACTGTGCAGCTAGGAGAGTGATATTTGATTTGCCAGACGGGACTCGCTTTGCTTTCTCTGGGAATGCAGTTCCATGTGCGCCTGTGGTTGTGTCGGCGATGCAGGCAGCCAGCTTCTTGAGGAAGGGCTGTCAGGGATTCTTGTGTTATCTGCCAGAGGTGCGTGAGGGATCAAGCTTGGAGAGCATCCCGATCGTTAGAGAGTTCCCTGAGGTCTTCCAGGATGACGTGCCCGGACTTCCACCAGTGAGGGAGGTGGAGTTCACGATTGACTTAGCGCCAAAGACTCAGCCCATCTCTAGGGCCCCTTACCGTATAAGTCCTGCAGAGTTGAAGGAGCTGAAGGTTCAGCTGCAGGAGTTGCTAGATAAGATCTTCATTCGCCCTAACGTTTCGCCTTGGGGAGCACTAGTGTTGTTTGTGAAGAAGAAGGATGGAACTTTCATATTGTGCATCGATTATAGGGAGCTGAACAAGGTAACCATCAAGAACCGCTATCCCTTTCCGCGTATTAACGACCTATTTGACCAGTTGGCGGGCGCCACAGTGTTCTTGAAGATAGATCTTCGTTCAGGCTACCATCAGTTGAGGATTAAGGCCGAGGATGTGCCTAAGTCCGCTTTTAGGACTCGTTATGGTCATTATGAGTTCTTAGTTATGTTTGGTTTGACTAATGCTCCCTTAGTGTTAATGGATATGATGAACCGGGTTTTCAAACCCTATCTAGATCAGTTTGTAGTGGTCTTTATTGACGACATCTTGGTGTACTCCAAGAGCGCGAAGGAGCATGAGGAGCATCTGAGGATCATCCTACAGACGTTGAAGGATCGTGAGCTGTACGCTAAGCTGAAGAAGTGTGACTTCTCGCTAGACCGTGTGGTATTCTTGGGACATGTAGTCTCGAAGGACTGTATCTCGGTGGATCCCAAGAAGATTAGAGTTGTGATGGAGTGGGCGAGGCCCACGAATGTTGTTGAGATTCGTAGTTTCCTTGGGTTAGCAGGGTATTACAGGAAGTTCGTTGAGGGGTTTTCTAAGATTGTATCCCCACTGACCCGTCTGTTGAGGTAGGAGATCAAGTATGAGTGGAGTGAGGCTTGCGAGCAGAGCTTCCTGGAGATTAAGAAGAGATTGACGACCACACCGATTCTGACCTTGCCGTCTGGGACCGAGGGCTTCGAGGTCTTCTATGATGCGTCCCATAAGGGACTTGGATGTGTCTTGATGCAGCGGGGTAAGGTAGTGGCTTATGGCTCTCGGCAGCTGAAGCCCTATGAGAAAAACTACCCTACCCACAATCTAGAGTTGTCAGCGGTAGTTTTCGCGCTGAAGATTTTGAGGCATTATCTGTATGGAGCGTCATGTAAGGTTTACACGGACCACAAGAGTCTCAAGTATTTGTTCACTCAGAAGGAGCTGAACTTGAGACAGAGGAGGTGGTTGGAGCTACTTCATGACTACGATTTAGAGATCCTCCACCACCCTGGTAGAGCGAACGTTGTGGAAGATGCATTGAGTCGGAGAGGTGCTCCGAGTGTAGCTTGTGCTTTGACAGGAGTTTAGAGGTCCGCCTTAGAGCTTTAGCGTATGGGCGTTTGGGTAGTCAGACCAGCCAGTGCCAGTATGATAGCAGCGCTTCAGGTTCAGTCTTCGTTGGCTGACAGGATCAGAGTCGGTCAGGAGTCACATTCAGCTTTAGGCCGAATCAGAGAGGGGCTGTCTTCAGAGCAGAGTTCAGACTTCAGTATCTCCAGTGATGGTTGTCTGTGTTTTAGAGGTCAGGTGTGTGTGCCGGCTGATGTGGTTCTACGCAGGGAGATCCTTCAGGAGGCGCATGGAGCTCCATACTCAGTTCACCCTGGAGGGGTGAAGATGTATCGGGATCTTAGGGAGTCATTTTGGTGGCCTGGGATGAAGCGTGACATCTCTGAGTTCGTGTCAAAGTGCCAGACTTGTCAGTAGGTTAAGGCTGAGCACCAGAGGCCAGCGGGTTTGCTTCAGCCACTTCCCATTCCTGAGTGGAAGTGGGAGATTGTGGGGATGGACTTCATCATGGGGTTGCCTATGACCCCTTTAAGCTGTGATGTTGTGTGGGTGATAGTTGATCGACTGACGAAGTCCGCCCACTTCCTGCCTGTGAAGAAGACTTTCAGTTTGGAGCGTTTGGCTCGTCTGTATCTCGATGAGATAGTGAGGCTGCATGGTGTGCCTACTACTATAGTTTCTGATCATGATCCACGCTTTGTTTCGAGATTTTGGCACAGTTTGCATAAGGCCTTGGGTACGAATCTAGCTTTCAGTTCAGCCTACCATCCTCAGTCAGATGGCTAGACAGAGAGGACTAATCAAGTCCTGGAGGACATGCTCCGCGCATGTGTCCTAGATTTTGGAGGTAGCTGGGAGCAGCACGTGACTCTGATCGAGTTTGCTTACAACAACAGCTTTCAGGCGAGCATTGGTATGGCTCCGTTTGAAGCGTTGTATGGTAGGAGATGCAGGTCCCCCACTTGTTGGGATGACCTGAAGAAGAGGGTCTTGGTTGGACCCGAGCTGGTGCAAGGAGCAGTAGAGAAGATCAGGATGATTCGAGAGCGTCTGCTTATTGCTCAGATTAGACAGAAGTGCTACACAGACCAGAGGCGCAAACCGCTTGAGTTTGATGTTGGTGACCACGTCTATCTACAAGTGTCGCCGGTTAGAGGTGTGGTCCGGTTTGGGAAACGTGGGAAGCTTAGCCCGAGGTTCGTAGGACCTTTTGAGATCTTAGAGCGGATTGGCCCTGTGGCATATCATCTAGCTTTGCCTCCATCATTGTCTGCTGTCCACAGTGTTTTCCATGTTTCGATGTTGAGGAAGTACTTGCATGATCCGTCTCATGTGATCGACTATAGTCAGCTTCAGCTGAGAGAGGATTTCAGTTACGAGGCGGTGCCTACCCGCATTCTAGCCAGAGATGTGCGTCGGCTTCGTAGTAAGACCCTACCTATGGTTAAGGTGCATTGGTCTGATCAGTCAGAACGTGAAGCGACTTTGGAGCTCGAAGATGAGCTACGTGCCAAGTTTCCCTCCCTTTTCGATCAGTGAGGTGAGTCAATTTCGAGGATGAAATTCTTTTAAGGGGGAGGTGATGTTATAACCCGTATAATTGCAAACATTATTTTATATCCGTTACAGTGTTATTCTAAGTTGGATTAAATTCTTTGCTATCAGTTGGGACGTCAGGGGCATTGTTTTAATTGCCAAGGACAAGGAGGTCATTCGATTAATTAATTAAGGTAATTAATTTATCTGATTTATAAGGAAAGGGTTCCCTTATTTCTTCTATTTTCTTCTAATCGTTTCATCACGTCAGTTCAGTCGTGTAGAGTGTTCTCCATCGTAGTGCTGAACGACAGTTTTTCCCCTCTCTCTCAACTCTCTAGTTCTCCTCCTCTGCTATGAATTCTAGTGTTGCTGCTGCGATCCGGTTGGAATCTATGCTGCTGTGTGATTTTGTCCGCCTTCAGGTTTGGTTCTCGAATTTCAGATTAGTAAATTAGAGGAAGTTCCCCTCCTCTGCGGTTTCTGATTTCGGTTGTTTGCTGTGATGAATTCAGAAATTGTGCCTCTGCGTTTGGATTCGTGATTTGCGTGAGGCTGCTGCTCAACAGTGTTGCATTTTTTCTGCACACTTGGTTCAGGTTTGTGTTGCAGATTTTGGTGTTTTCCAGTTCTAGATTCCTTCTCTTTGTTTCTGATTTTGGGTTCGTTGTTGTGGGATTCAGTGGTCTTAGGTTCGTGTTCAGTTGCTGGGTTGTTCGGGCTCCGCTTGTAGTTTCAGATCAGTGGGAATTCATCTGCTAACTGAGGTAGGTGGTTGCTTGATTCGGTGTGGAAGTTCAACCATGGGGATATTGCAAGGTTTTATCATCTGTTTTGTGTGCAGATTTTGATTGTTGTTGGTTGTTTGATTGCGTTTTTGAATGGCTAAAACCCCATGGCTCTCTGTGTCTAAGGCTGATTTGGTGTGTGTACTGTTTTGACAAGTGGTGATGGTGATTTGCGTTATTTTTCTGCTCTATTCGTCTTTTAGAAATTGCAGTTTTCGCGCTGTCCGAACTTCTATCCTATCTTTGAAGTTCGGACAGCGTGCTTTGCGCTTCTGTATTTTCGAGTTCGGGGCGTGTCCGAACTTCGGTCCGAACTTTGATGTTCGGACACACCCCAGTTTTCTGACTTCAAACTCGGACTTCACCACGTAACTTTTTCCGTAAAACGACCGAACATCAGTCCGAACTTCGATGTTCAGACACTCTGAATTTCCCTTATGTTTTCAAATCGACTTGTGTCCGAACTTCAACGTCAGGACACAAGTTTCGTACACCTTATTGTTTTCAGCGTAACTCCTTCGTTTGAACTCCGATTTGAGTGCCGTTTGCGGCGTCGGATTCCTTTTGATCTGTACTACTGATTTATGACTGTTTTGGCATATTTAAATGCAAGTTTACCTCTGATTATGAAATCCCTCTGTTTTGGGACATAATACTTTGTTTTTCTAAGCCGTGAATGGCTGGGTAGAGCTAGTCCGTGGTATACCATGTAGATGTCGTTCTGAGTGTGGGTCTGTAACACCCCAACCCGAAATCCAATAACCTGAACGATGGTAGCTCCCAAAAATAACTAGAAATACAGCGGAAATATATACATAACAACGGGTGGTGCTACAACGCCGCTAGTCACCCATGTGACTAACAAGGCTACTCCAACTTAATTTACAAATGATGCGGTCTGAGTACTGAATACAAACCTCTTAAACCAACAGAAGATAATAATAAAAGTACAATACTGAATGATGACACCGGTGGTAATAACCCATTTCTTAATTCTACCCCACCTACACTCGGTCGGGCAATCTCTTCATTCTTCAGGTACCTGGAATTATTTAGCCATGAAACGGCTCAGCAAAATAATTTGCCGGTATGAAATCGTGCAACCCACAAGCTACTAGGCCACACCAACTAATTGTCGAATACATGCAGTTCATTTATAAAGCTGTAAATAAGCATAGTCTGATAATAACAAGTATCCATACAAGGACAATAATGTCACATAGAACAAGACTCAGAAGGTCGAGTTAGCTGAACTGAATTATCTGATAGCTGTCGGGTCCACACAGTGGGACTGACAGATGTATAAAAGTATATCAATATAGTGGAGGTATAGTGACCTCGTTAAGATTGAAAGGTTGGGTATAAAAACCCCAGGAGATAACGTAGTTAAACCCTGAACTGAGAGCGTGGGGAATAGAATCCCACTAGAGGAATGAAGTCTTCCTCAAACTGAACTGATGGGCCTTAGAAACCCGAGAGGAATAGAGTCTTCCTCAAACTGAAATGTTTCGTCGCGACGCAGATAGGAGACGACCTGAGACAGGTACACTCCTGTAGCATGCATGGCCAGATCCAACTGGGCTCCTCGTTCTCGTAGTATAGAGTTGTTAAGTGTCATAAAGACGTTAAACAAGAACACAATGTATTGTCAATTATCACATTTAGGATAATGACGTTATTATAAAGTGAAGTTAGTGAGAGACTTGAGTACAAGTCCTCGGTATCTGAAGCGCAGGTATTTAATCCACTGGTATAGTAGTGTTTGTATGCGTGGGACATACACGAGTAGTCAGCATCATTCACGCACATAAAATAATACAACAGCGCACAAGAGTAAACAACATTTTACATTAATTATCTTGGTCGTTAATTCAAACAACAGATAGCACACAAGCCGGTGTAATCCGGTAGAAAGCAGACTGCAATAATTCCATACCGTTCACCGTAGACTGTACTTGTTTAGTTCCCGGTCAACGTCTGGTCAAACAATGTCCTAGAAATAGGATTAATCTGAGAGTGTTAATTTATGTAACTCTCGTATAATAATTTTATTGTTTCATGAAACGATTTCATATTCGTTATTTCATGTGAGGTTTATTCCTTTATATTTAGGTAGTTCTTTTAACCTCTTTCCCTTATAATTAATTAAGGTACTTATATATTTCCAAAACATGTAGTCCTAACTTATAAGACTTATATTGTGTGGTAATTTCTTTTAATTACCTTATGATTGGATGTATAACTTATTTGTCACTCCATATGGTATTTCTAAATCTTTTAATGTATAAATATATATACATATTTATTCAGGCACTATATTTGTTATTTATTCTTAATTGTCTAAGTGACATAACAACTTTATAATTTCTTAACTATATTTATATGTCACACTTGGACATTATATTCTTATAATTCTTTGTCATTCTCCTCTTAACCATAAATAATATTTATTGGTTACAATTAAATTCCTTATAACTATATAACCATAGTTTTAATCCCTTAATCACTTATTCTCATTCCCTTTTGATTTACTTGAAAATCTAAAAATATATATATTTCACACACATGTATTATTTATGTTAGAGTAAATTACTCAGAACCCCCTTGAGGATTGGGCATAATATAGTTAACCCCCTTGTGTTTATCATAATTATTGGTAACCACCTTGAGGTTATAGTATCTTTGACCATAAGCCCCCGAACTATAAATCCGTTATCAAAACATTAACCATGTGTTGACCCATCAGCTTAATCACATTATTAATGTGAACCTAGACAACAAAACTGCTTAATCAACATTGTTTAACTCTCCTTTATCCCAATTAAGATGTATTTTCGAGCTAGGGTTGATTTTTTTCAGACAATAAGAAGGCTGATTAAGCAGTGTTTTTTGTCCACCATGTTATTAATAATGAGAAAGAGGGAGTAGAAGTTGATGGGTCAGCACGTGGTTAACGTTTTGATAATAGAATTATAGTTCGGGGGTTCATAGTCAAAAATACTGTAACCTCAAGGAGGTTACCAATAATTATGATAAACACAAGGGGGTTAACTGTATTATGCCCAATACTCAAGGGGGTTCCGAGTAATTTACCCTTTATGTTATTTATATATAATTGTCTAAATGACATAACCTCTTAATAAATCTCAATTTATATTTACATGTCATACATGGACATGTTATTAACATATCTTTTATTAATTACAAACTAAACCCAAATAATATTATTCCTTTTACAAGTAAATTACTTATGCTTGTATATCATATTGTTTTAATTCCTTAAATCCTTAAATCATAATTTTCTTTTCTAAATATCTTAAATAACCATATAGGACCTACAAATATTTTTAATCTCATAATTACAACATACTTTTCGGTTAATATATTATAACCTCATTTATTTCTTAAACTTTACATTAAACTCCAAAACACATTATATTACATAGTTTTATTTCCTTAAATAATTAATTCACTAAACCACCACCATATATATAGTAATTATTATTTGAACACTTTAACTTTTATAAATCACCAACTAGCCTCATTAATTTTCGGCTTTGTCTTAGAATTTCTTATAATTACACTTAACCCCAAAACTTTACATAATTTATATATTCACTTATAAACTATAGTTTTAATATTTAATTTCCTTAATAACCAAGTGGACACTTATATTTCTACAAATTGTGAATTCGCCCCATATAAAATCTTATTTTATATTTAAACTCTTATAGATTTTATATTCACCCCATAACTTTTATAAACTTAATATCTCATGTCATAAATCATTTTAACTTAAAGGTTTCGGTCAATATTTTGACCATAGTCTAATTTCACACTTAATACATTAATATACCAATAAACTTATGTGTTCCTCGGTTTTACACCAAACCTTTTAAAATTTACATTTTAACCACATAACTTATAAACTAGCCATCTAAAGACTTGTAGCTATTTTAAATATTCCCAAAATTTATAGTTTAAGTTAATATGCTTATATATTTCGAAAATCACCAATTTAAACATTTTATGTTCGGCCTTAATTAAATATTGACCATATGATCTTTAAACTTGATTTAAACCTTATAATAAATTCATATAATTGTATATAAGCCATATAGCACTTCCAAAAATTATGCTAATGACTTAGAATGATTATAAACTCAAAATAGAGCAATTAATACTTAAATATTTCGGTTTGAATAAATGTGTATCCTAATTAATTTTTGTGACACATATTTATACCTTAAGGTAATAATCTTACCTTATATGTTATAAATTATTTTATTGACATCATAGTCCATATATTTTCGGCCTTAATTTATCTAAGGGTTACACTAAATTTTTATATCAAAGTTTGAAACATAAATCAACCTTAAACTTAATAAACCTTAATTATATATACTTACTTCTTAATTCAAGACAATTCTTGTACTTGATTTCTCCTTGAATTCCAAGCTCTCCAAATGCTATTTTGATGAAGGTATTTTCGGCCACCTTATACACATGTTGGAGATCTATTTGTTAGACTTCTAACAAGAATTTATAAATAATATTTGGAGTAGTTTTATAAGAGTTTACCTTAGGAATTTTTCAAGGGATTTTTAGTAGACCTTGAGAGGATTGTAGATCTAGATTTCCTTCATGAAATGATGAAGAGAATATAGGTTTAGAAGCTCAAGAATTCGTCACTAATTATAGACACCATATGGAGGAAGATAAGGATCACCTCATCTTACCGAAATTTCCAGATTGTGCACTCTCTGCGGTTTTTGTCACCCAGAGCTGAAATGACTACGAAAATTAATGATCCTTATATGCCTGGAAATCTAATTCAAAGAGGAACAACTTTCGTGTTGAGAAGATTTTGAGAAAACTTACGGAAAATTCATAATATCTCCCGAACTGAGACCTATTGAACAGATTTCTGCTGTGAACCACTTCGCCTTCTTTTGTTCACCCAGAACTGAATACACCATGAAAATTAATGTTCTTTATATGTATGGAAAGCTAATTCGAAGAGGAACAAGTTTGATGTTGGGAAGATTTCGAGATAACTTACTGAAAATTACAGAATATCTCCCGAAGTCAGACCTCTTGAACAGATCTGCTACTTGACTCTTGCTTTGTAGAATTAGCTAGGAATTTTGACATAGAATGGAGTTAGAACTTAAACCTCCATTGTTGGGGCTTGAAGCTAGGAAAGAAGAAGAAGAAAAGAGGGCAAGGAGGTTACCCAAACCTGCCAAGTGCAGGCAAGGAAGAATGAAACTCTTACGTAAGTCTTAAGGTAAGAAGGTAGGAATTTCTTTCTTCTTTTTGACATTAAAATTGTTTAGTTTCTTTTTCCTTTGTTTATTCCACATTATTGGCTCAATTAATTCTCTTAGTTGATGTATGAATCGGCCATGTGCTGGAGAATAATGGAGTTTTGCTTGATGATTGAAAACTAGAAGACAAAGGAAGATAAAGGTAGGTGTTTTCTTTTGAATTATCAAAGTAGAATATATGTCATATCCTCATTCTCCTTGTTCTCTCACGTATGGTATATGTAGATAGCATCTGATTTTTTTTATGTTTTAAAACACTAGAACATGGCTAGGTTGGTAGGCTTTTTAATTGAATTTATATAAGGCAAATAAGCCTTCTTTTGCTTGTCAAAATTGGACACCTAAGGCATAGGAATTCAATTGTTCTTTGTTGTATAAAACAATAGACTTTTGTTGTATTAGGCAATGGACTTGGCATTATTAGGTAGCTGTCTTTTTTACTACTTTGACAGCATCAAGTCCCTTTTTTTTGTATGAAAATCGGCTAGCACATGAAGAGTAACATGGGCATTTTGTTTGTTTCTTGCAAGTTGTAAAAGGTGAGTCTAGTTTGTATAATTAATTGCTTTGTTTTTCTTTTCTAACTTTGCTTGCTGTCTTCTTGTTGTTTGTTGCAGGTCATACGTAGGAGGAGGCTCCCATTTGACTACAATTAATTGTTACTTCCTCATTTAATATATGCTAGGTGAGTCACATTAGCATTAGGCATTATTTTGTTAAAATCTAGCCAAACAAGACCAAAAAAAACGCATGGTATAGGGCTCAAATGGAATTAATTTTTCATTTGATTTTTGTTACACTATATTGCACTAAGACCATACTAATATGTGTAATAGGTTCCAGCATTTATTTGGTACATTTATATGATGGAGAAAGATGAAACTTTTAAGGTAAAAATGGTGATTTCTAGTATCTTTTTGATGATAAAATCGCCCCTATTTGTACTATGAATTTAGTACTGCCATCAATTGATTTAGATGGTAATTTTATCCACTTTTAATACTGTCAACTCGTGGCTCCTCAAAAATTTCAAGGTAATTGCGTAAAACGCATTTTCGTGACACCCGAAGGTGCGTTTTTGTGCTTTAAGGATTTTTCTGGAAATTAATTAGTCGCTATGACTTCCAAGTGTTTATAAACACTTATTATAGTAAATAAACATATACTAAGATGTTACATTGAGTTATATGGGGTTATATCAACCCGTGACATAATTTACGGGCCATCGGGACACTCTCGGGCCAAAAAGGAGCGCTAAGAAATCCTCCTGTGGTTTTTGCTGAATTTTGAGAAACCACTTTGTGGGTTCTCTTTAGAATAATTAATAATGATGTTAGGAACTCTAGGAATTAATTTTATAGGAGTTCGTGCCACCTCGGCACTCCTCCGGACTTTTCGTGCTTTAAGGAGCGGGCGTGGCGCGGCGTGAGCACTCTCGAGCATTTTGCGTATTTGACTGAATATAGCATAGGGAATATGTTTATATATTCATATAATGAGTGTATGACCATTTGGTTTAAGTTTTAGAAGGTCATACAAGGTCATGCTCGATCACATGTTTCTAAGGCGTTTTAGCGTTTATGGAGAAACGACTATTTTTACGTAACGTTCTCATGCATGGGTTTGCATGCGTACGAGAAATGATTTATATTAGGATTATTGTCCATAAAATAATGGTTTAATAATATTAATTAGATTTGGGGTATTTCAATCTACCCCCCTTAAAAAAGGACTTCGCCCCGAAGTCTCATATCTAAATTATAAGGTTGTGGGGAATCAAGTTCCACTAAGTATCCACAACTCAATCTAGTTTTTAGGGATCGAGTCCCAAGTCTCTATATTCCTAAGTTCACAGTGTACATCAAACACAACAGGAATACTTTGGAACAATACAGTGTAATGTAATAACACAGTCAATTTTCATATCTAATAGTGCAGCGTAGTGCACATAAACTTTTTATTGTAGTGTAACAAGGTACACACCAACAAGTAGAAGTACAAAGTACATTCAAATACAGTGTTACACAAGAACACATACAAGACAAAGTCACTGTCACTGAAATGCACCAAAGTACAACAAAATGCATACTGAACAGTGTTACACAAGAACACATACAAATCACAGTGCAACCGTACAATGAAAGTGTACTTTCGTGCTAAATATGCTAAAACGCAGTAGGCTCTCCCCCCCTTAAAAAGAGGGGTACGCCCCCGTACCCTAGACTAGACTCACTTGTCTGTAATTAGCGGGCAATCTTCACTCTTATTTGAAAACTTATGATTAATTAAAGAAAGCCTCCCGGCTGTAAGATTAGGTGGGTATAGCACATTTTTGGTTAAGATACGTGAAACACGTTGTGCATTTCCCTTGAGCTCAGTAGATAATTTTAACTGATGGGACCACCCGCTTCTGCTGCGTACTCTGATTAAGTAATGTTTAATCATTTGGAATAGTTTAAATGCGTCGGTGGTATTTAAGTTTTTGTTCACATGTGGTTGATGAGTTGTTTCACCATTTTTCTTCATTGTCATTGTTGACCTTGACTGGACTTCTGTCCGTTTACGGGGTATTGCCCCTAAGAATTCATGCATTCCCTGGCATGTTTTATTTGCATTATCATTCTTTTATATTTAAATCCCGTGTGTATGGGTGAAGGTGATCTTCCATCTTGTTTGTTGCCAATTATGCCATGTCTTGTTGAGGCTGTCGGATCAATGTGCCGCGTTATGCCGCTGCTCCTGATTATTTTGTCTCTAAGTAGCTGTTAGTTGCAGCATAGCTTGGTATTCTTCATTGTATATCTTGTTACTGTACGTCGGCTTCCAATAATATTATAAGGTTTGCCCATCCTGTGATGCTCAAGCACATGTATCCATTATCCTTTCATCGTTGAGTTCTTCACGAGTTTCACTTGATTGTTTGTGCCTGTATGCTTATTTGTGATAGCTGCTCATGGCGGTGATTCCACTAAGATTCTTCTCGTCGATATTACTGAGGCGTTTTGCTCCTTATCAGATTTGATTCCTTTCCTGTGTTCCTCCCGCTAGTTGCTTTCGTATATGGGGTATTTTCTTGATGTATATTATTACTTACCTGATTGGTTTTCTGATGTATTCTCCTTTGATAGTGGTAACGTCCCGATGGTGGGGTTCATCATCTTGTTGGTGTTGCTGATGCATCCAGTGGTTTAGTTGTTGTAGCTGTAAGGTTGTAGTATTCTTGTCGGTTTGAAATTTGTCTTCTATTCATCGCCTCTTGTAGTCGTTGGCGCTCGGGTCTTGTATTAATACTGGGGCATGTTAGAGTTCGTCTCTTTGATCTTCAGGTCATCATCTTGTGTTTCTGGTATTCGAGTTTACTGTACCATATTTGGTTTTCACTTTTCAATATAGGATATGAGCTACGGTCGAGCCGTGCATCTTGTATATAATATAGGAATATTTCCTGTTATTACTGATTCGCAAATTGTCGGTAGTATATACACGATCTTTTATTGATTGTTCATCAGGTATACCACAGTAGGGTTCCCGTTAAGGTTTCTAACAAGGTACAGTTTTCTCACAATTTCACATGTTTTTGCGGTTTATGCATCAACTCATGAGAGTATAAGTTTAATGTTTCTACTCTTTATATTCCACCTCACTTACAGGTAGGTTCCCGTTTAATATACTGGGTCTGAATTGATAAAGGAAGGATTTAAAGTCGTTCTTTCCCTTCTGATGGCAATAAGGCCATAACTTAGAAGTAGTTTTCAAATACTTGTCAATATAGATAGATGTCTCTTGGTCTTGTATTTAATATATTAACATGACTCAATGTATAATAACGATTAGTATTTCCTTCATAGTTAACTATTTTCTGACAACCCGAGTCGTTTAAGCTATTTAATTCTTTCAGGGTAGTATGGTTAATTCAACCTTTAACTTAGATCCTCAACATCTAATATATTTTATTTGGTAGACCCTTCATTAGAAATAGGAACAAATTTGACTTATCACAAAGATATTGGTGACCACTTGTAGGGAGTCTCAGGAATCATCCAACCCTGACGGGGTCAGCGTCAGTTTGAACTATCCCTCCACTCCATTTTGTGATTGGTTTTCCCTTGATCTGACCAGGATCAAGTTCGACCTCCCACGTCAAATATCAAACAACCACATAATAGCAAGTTTCCAAATTTTATCTTATCAAGACTTGTGACGTGGTGATTACAACATTCTTTCTTAACTGTTATACAACTAATCTAACGGCTGTTGTAACCTAGACTCGAAACTAGGGTACTCCTTAATTCCTGGAACTAAGTTCCTTTGATCAATCCTTTAGCGTGGAATCTAGTCTTTCTTCTTGGCCTAAAAAGATAAATTCTTATTAAACACCTAGACACTTACTGCCAAATAATTATTTCATCAGTCATTTGACTCTTAACACATCATGCAAGCAATAATTTCATTTATGGACTTGGATACCTTGAAATATACTCTTCTCTTAAAAAGACATTATCTAGTATTTAACTTATCAGGGTTTAATCATTGTCTACACCCTAGTTATCATTGCTTGGAACAAAAGGCCGTTATAGTTATTACTAAATTTGGAATAAGACTCTAAAAGAAGTTTCCTATAACTTATCTTGTACTTAGGATTCCCAGTTTGAATCTTACAGTTTGGTGACAAGACAATCAAAACTTATGATTTATTTTTTTATCACTCAGAAATTTGGTTAATCCACAACTCAATGGCTTCCAAAAATAGGCCGCTTAGGTGCATAAAATAGAGGATTTATAATCATAGAGTTTGGTATATATTGTTAGGAAAGTTCGCGTGTAAGACGCTTGTTACAAGTCAAGGGGTATGTTCTCCCCCCCTTAACAATTTTACTCCACTCACCTTTAGTGTATATATGAATTCAAACTCTCAGTATAGCTTACTCTGCCTCCATAGAGAGTTATTGGTTATTATGATCGTATAAAAATTTATACTACATTGGAAGATGACTTCATTTGTTCTCAGATGTTCTTTACTTACATTCTCAAATTGAGCTGTCATGGAAGACATATGCTCGTATAAATCCATAGGATAGAGTAGGACATGTGCCTCAAAATAGGGTAGGTATATTTTATGATACTCATCCCTCTGAAATATATTAATACTCCTCAAAAGTTTTAGGTTTATAACCTCCCAATTATAAGTATTTATATATAGCACTTAGTATTGCTATTTTGGTAGTTCTTCTGACTTAAGAATATACAGATTCAAAGGTTTGTTCTTTTCTCACTGTTTATTAGGAGTCCAGCATTGTCACTGTAATGATACTAGCTGAGACCCTTAGTAGTTGAGCAGGTATTATATCCCGTGTTTATTTACGTTGGATGTTTAGTTATATAGTGAGATCCTGTTATGATCTCTTTTGGTATTATCATTGGTTATATTATTATTTGTAGGACTATACTGATAGTTATTTCTCAAGGTTTCGCACGGTCTTCTCGCGAAGTTAATAAGGTATTGTAAGATTTTCCGTCCCGCACTGGGCGGCAAGCTCAGTGCCTGAGTATCCCGTAAAATTCAGTGTCTGCTCTTTTCAAGTAGGTCTTCATTCTCTTTTATTTGGTTTATTGGAGCAGCACTTGTTGTAGCAAGTGCGCCAGGCAGGTTGGATCATCATGCAGTGTATGTCCATTGAGATATACTTTTACTCCATCCTCACTGTGTTCTTGACGGTATTGTCAGCCCTTCGGGTTAACATCAGTATGGCGTCGCTGTTATTCATCGTCAGCTCCTGTATAGATGACAGTTGGCGTCGTATGGTCTTCAACAAACCCTTTTTCGCCAGTTCGGGTAGTCTTAAGTATTTGTTTTAATTAATGTATTCCTTCTCATGACATCTGCTCGTTATTTAGGCAGGTCACAGTTTGTAGTTACTGTAAGTTTGAACAGTTATTAACGCCCTTCGGCGGACCAAGTAAAAACTAACTTACTAATCCTCACTGTACTATCTCACACCCTGTATCCCAAGGCTAATTTTGGTTGTACTCAGTTCTCAGAGCGCAACTACGCTCTGATACCACTTTTTGTAACACCCCAACCCGAAATCCAATAACCTGAACGATGGTAGCTCCCAAAAATAACTAGAAATACAGCGGAAATATATACATAACAACGGGTGGTGCTACAACGCCGCTAGTCACCCATGTGACTAACAAGGCTACTCCAACTTAATTTACAAATGATGCGGTCTGAGTACTGAATACAAACCTCTTAAACCAACAGAAGATAATAATAAAAGTACAATACTGAATGATGACACCGGTGGTAATAACCCATGTCTTAATTCTACCCCACCTACACTCGGTCGGGCAATCTCTTCATTCTTCAGGTACCTGGAATTATTTAGCCATGAAACGGCTCAGCAAAATAATTTGCCGGTATGAAATCGTGCAGCCCACAAGCTACTGGGCCACACCAACTAATTGTCGAATACATGCAGTTCATTTATAAAGCTGTAAATAAGCATAGTCTGATAATAACAAGTATCCATACAAGGACAATAATGTCACATAGAACAAGACTTAGAAGGTCGAGTTAGCTAAACTGAATTATCTGATAGCTGTCGGGTCCACACAGTGGGACTGACTGAAATACCCCAAACTTAGATATGGTGTTTAAATGATAAACTAAGATATAAGGAGGCTAAATAATGCCTTAGAAACATTAAGAAACATTTCTAATCAAAGAAAATATAAGGAAACACCGAAAGAGCAGTTTTGACAAAAACGTGCTCTAAGCTTGGAGAGACTTGGGAGAGTACCCAAATATTGTTCTAAGACCTTAGTAATATCCTAATGGTCATTTTAAATCAATTACCAAAGAAAACCAAGCTTGAAAACAAGTTAAAACACAAAATGTGCTTTAAGGAGTCTTAAAGCACGCTTTTGAAAAATTGTCTTGTAAATGAGTTTTGAATGGCTAAATGTCCATCATTACTCTTTAATTAATATGTGTACTATATAGTATCACATTTGGAGGTCTATATCAATGGGAAATCAAAAATTTCACAACAATGTGCCTTGTTTTTGATGAATAGTGAATTAATTAAGCTAGTTTATAACATAAGTCTATATAAGTGAGACATTTGGTCAACAAAGACTAAACTACCCTCATTCACTAAAGGGGGCCGGTTTTTTAAGTGTGACTCACCACACTTATCTAGCTAAGTAAAGAGAAAGCAAAATAAGTAAGTTATAAAGCATAAAGTACTATTCACCTTTTAAGATAAATATCACATTTTGCTTACCTCTCTCCTCACTTCTTCATTCTTCCTTGTTTCACACGATTTCTTGCTCTCTTTCTCTTCTCCATTAACGTGAAGCTCCTCTCCATGCTAGCTCCACCTTCTCTTGCACACATCTTGCTCATTTTAGCCCCAAATCCAAAACAAAATACATATTCTTCTTAGTTAGCTCAAGCTCCTCCTTTCTATCTTTTCAAAACTTCAAGAGCTTCATTTTGGTGCCAAGTCAAACCACCATTAGAGGAGGAAATTCAAGTTTGGAGACTCCATTGGCATCTCCATTCTCTTAAGGTAAAGAAAGTGTAAGAAAATCTAGGTTTCCACCATTTTTCTTCACTTGACCGAAAATATATACTCATGGGACTCCATGTTTATGCCTTGTTCTAGCTTGTTTCTACTCTTCAAAGGAGAGAGGAGGTCCTTCTTGCTTCACATCCAAGTTTGTCTTGAGAAACCAAGGTAAAACAATCACATTAATACCTTAAAACATATTTTTAAACCTAGGGTTTGTCCCTTAGGGTTAATGTGTTATCTAGTACTCATTGGAGTCATTGGATATTGGTTAGAACATTGGCAAGGAGAATCACATTGGTGACCGAGATTGGACAAAGAAAACCTAAGGAGAAAAGCTTTTAAGCTTGTGAGAACACAAGGTAAATTACTTACCTTAAGGTGTTTTGTTGTTTAAGGGAATGAGATGTGGGTATATGATGAGTTTAGTGTAGAGATTATATGGGGAAGGTGCTATAAAACCTAGGAGAAACAATGACTATTCTTGTGAACTTGTGACTAAGGAGCAAATGAGAAAAGAGATAGTTTAAGAATATAAAGGTGAAGTACAAGAAGCATTTTATTTCAATGGGAGCCTTGTTGAGTGTATTCGCAGGTTGAAGGCATATATATGTGGAAATTCAGTGATTAAGATTATTGTCATTTAAGGGCCTAAGTGCCAAGCATTTTAAGTTTAAGCACTATATGATGATGTGGTGTGGTTTGGTGTAAACTGGGTGTTAAGCTATTGTGATGAGAATTTGTGTTGTATTGGTTGTTTGATGGAGAAAAACCATGTGTTAGGAGGTACTATATACTAGAGAACCCATGGCAAAATTTAAAGGCGAGTTTAAGTGTTTAAGATATCCTAAGGGAATTTAATGACTAAGGTAGTACTAGGAGTGTTCTATGGGTTGTCTTGATGAAAAAGGGTGAAGTTAAGGTGTTTTCATGACTTATGATGACTTAGGTATCACCGTGGAAGATTTAGGAATCAAGAGAATGTATTCGAGTGTTTAGGACTTAGGCAAATGTTGATGCACAACTAGGAAGGAAATAATGTGATGATGATGGAAGTTTAGACTTGTTAAGGAACTTTAAGTAAATGCTTGAAAGAGTTTTAGATAGTGAAAGATGCTTGGGAGATGATGTTATAGTGGTGAAGAAAACATTTGGCATAGTGGTTACACTAGGTATGAACCACCACCTAGAAACCTAGAGGAAAGCATTACAAGTGTTAGCATTATTACAAGGAAAATGCATAATGACTAAGATGGATTTTGGTGGATGATTTAAGGTATTTTAAGGAGGGCTTAAGGTGTATTTGAGGTGCCCAAATGAGGTTATAACATATTAGAATATATGAGGAGAAGTTTGGAGTTGAAAAAGAATTTAGAAACAAGTTTTTGGAGCCGACCGGCCTTAGGACCGGACTTGCAAGGTCGGTCGGGCTCTGTTACACTACCGGAAAATGTTTCTGGAATCGACCGGACTTGGGGACCGGACTTACAAGTCCGGTCGGGCTTGTGTTTTGTGAGGGAAAATGTTTCTGGAATGGACCGGACATGGGACCGGACTTGTCAAGTCCGGTCGGCATGAATTTTGTACGGTTATAAGTCTCTGGAATCGACCGGACATAGGACCGGACTTGTAAGTCCGGTCGGAGTGAATTTTCCAACGGTAAAAAGGTACTGGAATGGACCGGACTTGGCAAGTCCGGTCGGTAAGTCCGGTCGAGCCTAAAAATAAAAAAAAAAATTTCAAATTTCTAAGAATGGTAATGGGTAATGAAGTATGCCCTTGGTAGGGTAGTAATGATTGGGACCCTAAGAACTTAAGGAATTAAGTTAAGATTAAGTATAAGTTTTAATGTTAAGTTAAGTTTGTAAGACTAAGTGATAAAGACTTGAGAGGTTATTGAGTGGAAGTCCTTAGGGACAAAGTGAGTTAAGTAAGGTGCAAATAACTAATAACCTAAAAATGAATGAATGTTTTAGGTTTGTGAGTTGGGACCCCGAAGAAGATTAGTCAAACAACGATCGACGGTGAACGGTACAATCCTTCTTGTGACCTGCTTGCTAACGAGGTGTCCCTCGGCTTGTGTGCTATCTGTTTATTTGCTATGACTAAAGCAAGATAAAGCATGCAACCGGTTATATTGTTCTCGTTGTGATTGTGTTATATTTACACTAACCCGCGAGCCTTGAGATTGTTACTAACCAAGTTTAGTACTTACTGAGTTAAGAATAAGAGTTAAGTTGATGGTTGTTGGTTAATGCCCGTTAAGGCTTAGCTAGCACATGGTGTTTAAGATGTCTACTAACTGGAACTTGAGTGAGGAAACCCGGGACCGATCTCCGGTCATGCATGCTAAGGAAAAAGGGGGACGGTATCTGAATCAGATCCGCCCTCCGCTTAAGGACTTGTCTTCGGACTTGTAGCCTAGGGCCGGTTGCCGGCTCAGCTACGCTGGACTCCCGTCCAGAGTAGGTGGCATTAAGATGGTGCGGTGGGATCACCTAAATCCCAGGTTCAAATTAAGCTACAACCTATCCCTTCCAGGAAAGGTTTGTATACTGAGATTAAGACTGAGACTGAGATTAAGATTGAGACTGAGATTAAGATTAAGGTAAGGTAAGGAACTGAGATTAAGGAAATGAGGACTAAGGAGGGGGTTACTAACCCACTTGATAAGAGAACGCTTGAGTCGTTCATTGTTTGTGAACCATATATGTTCATCTGTGGTTATTGTTATTGCACTTCATATTATGCTTGTGTATGTAATCAATTTCCATGCTATCGACAATTAGTTGTCGTAGCCCCGTTAGCTTGGGGGCCATGAGAGGGTGTACCAGCATTCGTGCTGACCCCCTCGGGGGCTATTTTTACACTTGCAGGTAAGAGGCCCATGAGGACGCACTACGAGAGTAGGAGCGGTTAGACTTAGGTTGGGACTTTTATTTTGAGTTCGGGTTGCGCCTGTGCTCCCGACTGTTTATATTAAACTGATGTAAGTTTGGGATTATGTTTAAGATACTAGCACTCGGTTGGTTGTGGTATTACGAATGTTGATGTTTAAGTTGGATAAGTGTTTTTGGATAAGTATTGTAAGTATTTAAGCCGGTATTCTCTAACGATCAGACCGTGGCAAGGTCCAAGTGTTGTATATTTCCGCTGCGACGTTTTTGATTAAGTGTTCAGATTGCGATAACCACGATAGGCTTTGGATGGGGTGTTACAAAAAGTGGTATCAGAGCGTAGTTACGCTCTGATTAAGGGTGTGAGAAGTTAGAGTGAGTAGAGTCAGATGACCACTAATAAGTGTGGATTGTCTTTACCGTCTACGGACGTTATAAATTTACTAACCAAAACAATGGTGAGTACGAATCTAATGTAAGTTATGCTTGTTCAGATGGCAGGACGCCCTAGAGGAGGCCGAGGTCGCGGCCGGGGTGAGGATATTCCAGGGATACCTGGAGGGCAGACGATCGCAGAGATCGTAGCTGCCGCTTTAGGGCACATGGGCTATCAGCCTGGTGTGGGTGCACCACCTCCACCGCCACAACCTAGGGAACCAAACTGGGTGAAGAGTCTGTCAGATCTTCGACCCGCTCATTCAAGGGGGACCGATCCCGCCAAGCTTGAGGCGTACATCTCCGAGCTGGAGACCGCCTTCGAGACCCTTGATGTCCCTGCTGGGATCAAGGTGCGCTTAGCTGCTTTCTACCTGAAGGGGGCGGCGGGCGATTGGTGGAAGCTGGTGAGGGCCGAGCATGTGGCCAACCAGAGTTCGGCTGGGAGCAGTACACCGCCTTGCTACGGGCAAAGTACTACCCCCCCATGTCCAGACGAAGAAGCGCTTGCAGTTAGATGCGCTTAAGCAGTCGGACAAGATGACAGTGGACGAGTATTACTCAGAGTTCACTGCCTTGCTCCGTCTTCTGCCGGTCTAGGGTATTCTGACCAGATCTTGGTGGACCGCTTCTATGGCGGGCTTAGCCATCGACTCCGCTACGGCATGGGGCCGACGAGTTACACTACCTTGCAGGTAATAAGAATGATTGAAATTTGAGTAAGTGGTGAATAAGATTTAGATTATGAGAAATAAGTGTGACTAATACTATGGAAAAGCAGGAGTGCTATCATGCCGCTGCTAAGGTTGAGATTACCGTCCAGCTGAGGGACGAGGAGAATGCAAAGAGGAAGAGTGCTGGGAAGAGCTCAGAGAGTCAAGGGCAAGGAGGGTACAAGAAACAAAAGTACCAGCCTCAGGCCCAGAAGAATCAGAACCCGAAAGGGAAGGAGGAAAAGGAGAAGGCTTCGGAAGAGCCATTGAAGCTGACCTATGCTATTGCAGCTACACCACTGCGCTCTAAGGCGCCAAAGGGTGAGAAAAATTGATATTGAATGAGTTAAGAAATAAATTAGTAACCGTTTGAGATATGAGAATTGACAATGTGAATCATCAGGATCTGAGACTGAGAGGGGAGCCGGTGGTGGCTACCAGCGACGCTTCATCTGTAGATGGTGTCACAAGGACCACCCCGGGCTCGACTGTAAGGGAACAAAGTGGAGTGCAACTTCTGCGGTGTCTGGACACGGCATGAGTGTTACCGGAACCCTGCTAGCAGAGCCTATAGGCCCGATACCAGGGGCAAGGGCAAGACCGATCAGGGAGCTGGATCTGACGGTCAGAGGAAAGTGCACAGCAGCCGCGACAAGAACCCACGGGCGACCCAGAAGACGGGGCCCACTCTACACATGGTGGACCGGGACGATGAGCCTGAGCCCTCATCGAGGCCAGGTACCACTATAACCATTTAGTAATAAAACTACCTGCTTACCGCATTATCATGCATGTTTGGTGAAAAATGAGTTAAGTAAGAATAAGATGAGATTAGAACTAAGTAAGCATAACCTACTACCACTTTAGGAAGATTCAACATCTGCTACCCCATACCATCTACATCTAACCCGGAGCACACCGACATCGAAACCATACACTTTCCAACCGAACAATGTCAGGTTATCCGCCCAGGTATGATTTTATTAAGGGGATACCTGACACCCGACGCACAAATAGCCATCATCAGGAGATGCAATCAACTAGGAATGGGACCGGGAGGTTTTTACACACCGGAGTACCCAGGGGGAGCAAGGATGAAATTAAAGATGATGAGCTTGGGCAAGGATTGGAATCCGTATGCCAAGAATTACCAAACCACAAGGGAGCAAGATGGAGTCTCACCACCGGGAATACCCGAAGAGTTCCATCCAGTTATTACACAAGTCTGGAAATCGCTCAGCAGTTGGAAGCTGAACCGATTCCAGACATCCAGCCAGACATTTGCATTGTAAACTTCTACGAAAAAGATGGGAAACTGGGACTACACCAGGATAAGGACGAGACAACGGAGTCTCTCGAAAGAGGGATACCCGTAGTGTCTTGGTCCATTGGAGATGATGCGGAGTTTTTATACGGCGAGCAGAAGCGTGCGGACCGTGCAGATAAGATAGTACTTAAGTCAGGTGATGTATTAATTTTGGGAGGAGAATCAAGGATGTTATACCATGGGATTAAGAGAATCAAGCTGAATACAGCACCGTCAGCAGTAATCAATGCGACGCATATGAGACCAGGAAGATTAAACCTAACCTTTAGACAATATTAGCCATGTAATGTTAGAATGAGATGAGAAATGAGATGTAAGATTGAAGCACATGTTGTAAACAGGATGGTCATAAATAAAATAACAGTGTTGTTCATATAAATTGTTACGACTCTTGTTATACCATCAATACTCATGGAGCTTGTGAACACAATTAGGTTATGGACTCGGTACGGAAGGTGCACTAAGCATACTCACAGAGGCACAGGCCGACGCTAGCGGTACTATCCTCACCGGCACCTTTCCGATCAATGGGATTGAGGCATCAGTTCTCTTCGACTCAGGGGCCTCGCATACCTTTGTCTCTGCATCATTTGCGAGCAGGTTGGGGCTAGACGCTGAGGAGCTACCCGACTTCACGGTTACGCTCCCGTCTAAGGAGAAGGTTCGTTGCACTCGTTACTACCGAGGAGCCACCATCAGAATTAAGGGGGAAGACTTCCCAGTCAGTTTCATTGAGTTCAGTAAGCTAGGATTTGATGTTATCTTCGGGATGAACTGGTTGGAGCGGCACAAGGGACGTATCCTCTGCGCCGAGCATAGATTGCTGCTCAGGAGTCCGTCTGGGGTAACAATATCATACCGCCAGAGGCCCAGGGAGCCTTCGACTAAGATCATCACCGCCATGGCAATGCATAGAGAATTAAGGAGAAAGGAAGAAGTATACCTCTGCTATGTACAGGACATAGAGAGAGACCCTGAGTTCGACCCCGACTTACCGGTAGTGTCGGAGTTCCCCGACTTATTTCCACGGGAACTGCCCGGCATGCCACCCACTCGGGAGGTAGAGTTCACCATTGAGCTGCTACCTGGTACCGGACCGATAGCCAAAGCACCATACCGTATGGCTCCGGCAGAAATGACTGAGTTAAAAGAACAACTGAAAGATTTGTTGGATAAGGATTCATTAGACCAAGTGTGTCACCATGGGGAGCGCCAGTCCTCTTCGTGAAGAAGAAGGATGGTAGTCTCCGCCTCTGCATCGACTACAGAGAGCTGAATGCAGTGACAGTGAAGAATAAGTACCCACTACCCCGCATTGACGATCTGTTCGATCAGTTGAAGGGAGCATCTGTGTTTTCCAAGATTGATCTCAGATCGGGGTATCATCAGATAGCCATTAAGGAGGGAGACATTGAGAAGACGGCATTCCGGACACGATACGGCCACTATGAGTTTACAGTGATGCCGTTCGGTTTGTCGAACGCGCCAGCGAAGTTTATGGATCTGATGAACCGCTTGTTCCGGGAGCAGCTGGACAAGTCGGTTGTGGTTTTTATTGATGATTCTGATATATTCAAAGTCTAAGGTTGAGCATGAGGAACATTTGAGGAGGGTGTTGGAAATATTAAGGGAGAACCAGCTATATGCTAAGTTCTCCAAGTGTGAGTTTTGGCTTGACCAGGTCTCTTTCCTAGGTCATGTCATCTCAGATGCTGGGATCGCAGTGGATCCAGCAAAGATTGATGCCGTACGTACCTGGCCAAGGCCGAAGACTGTTACCGACATCCGGAGCTTTCTCGGTCTGGCAGGTTACTACAGGAGATTTGTTAGAGATTTCAGCAAGGTCGCGAAGCCGATGACCAGTCTGATGAAGAAAGATGCACCATTTCTGTGGACAGAGACTGTGAGAGATCATTTCAGCGCTTGAAGGACTCACTGACCACTGCACCGGTACTGACCATTCCAGACGGTACAGAGGGCTTTGAGGTTTATTGTGATGCATCCGGCAGAGGGCTGGGTTGCGTGCTCATGCAACATGGCAAGGTGGTGGCATATGCCTCACGCCAGTTGAAGAAACATGAGGAGAACTACCCCACACATGATTTAGAGCTGGGAGCTGTAGTCTTCGCTTTGAAGATATGGCGCCACTACTTATACGGGGTTAGTGTCACGATCTACACCGATCACAAGTTTGAAATACATATTCACTCAGAAGGAGTTAAATCTTCGACAGAGGAGATGGTTAGAATTTCTGAAAGACTATGACATTGACCTCCAATACAAAGAAGGGAAGGCCAATGTTGTAGCAGATGCCCTGAGCCGTCGAGCACACTCACTCCATTCGCTAGTTTCTTTCTCCAGCTTGGTTGATGAGGTGCGAGAGGCTCAGAGGACTGATGAGTATATGAGAGAGGTCAGACAGAAGCTGACAGATGGTACCTTTGAGAGTCAGAAATACGACTTCAGACTTCATGATGATGATCTGATCAGACTTAAGGGCCGATTATGCATACCACGAGGTAACACGGATCTGAAAGACCGTATACTTAGAGAATCACACTGTTCTTCAGTTTTCCATCCGGGAGCCTCTAAAATGTATAAAGACATGAAGAGATACTTCTGGTGGTCGGGGATGAAGACAGATGTTACCGAGTTCGTCTTGAGGTGTCTCACATGCCAGAAGGTGAAATTCGAGCACAGACGACCGGGCGGAATGGTACAGTCGATGCCAGTTCCGGAGTGGAAGTTCCATGATATCTCCATGGACTTCGTAGTTGGGCTTCCACCTGCTAGGGGAGGTCTCAACATGATATGGGTGGTGGTGGATCGCCTTACCAAAGTAGCCCGATTCATACCGATGAAGGATACTTGGAAGGTGACCAAATTAGCTGAGTTATTTGAGAAAGAAATCATGAGGCATCACGGCACACCAAAGACCATAGTGTCAGATAGAGATACCAGATTCCTTTCGAGGTACTGGAGAGCTACCAGAGAAGCGTTGGGTACAGAACTCAAACTGAGTACCGCGTTCCATCCTCAGACAGATGGTCAGACTGAGCGTACTATTCAGACACTCGAGGACATGCTGAGAGCATGTGCCTTAGACTTCCAGGGCAGTTGGATTGACAGATTGCATCTGATCGAGTTTTCATACAACAACAGCTATCACGCTTCGATCAAGATGGCACCTTTTCAAGCGTTGTACGGTAGACCATGTCGTACACCGCTCTGCTGGGATGAGTCGAGTGAGACGGTCATTATAGGACCAGAGTACTTAGAACAAGTTAAGGCTGAAGTTCAGCAAATCAGGGAGAACATGAAAGCTGCTCAAGATAGGCAGAAGTCGTATGCTGATGTTCGACGACGGGACCTGGAGTTCGCAGTGGGCGACCGGTATTTCTGCGAGTATCACCGATGAAGGGTGTATTCAGGTTTGGGCAGAAGGGCAAGTTAAGCCCGAAATTTGTTGGTCCTTATGAGATTACGGAGCGGGTGGGCCCGGTTGCTTACAGGTTGAATTTACCTGCTGAGCTGGGTAAAGTGCATGATGTTTTTCATGTTTCACAGCTAAGAAATACATGCACCACCCCTCCCATGTGTTAGAACCTGAGAGGTTGACTTTAGAACCAAATGAGATCCGTGGAGACTCCTCAGAGAATCTTGGACAGTAAGACTAGGGACACTCGCCACAAGTCAGTGCGACTGGTGAAGGTTCTCTGGTCTAACCAGGATGTCGAAGAGGCCACGTGGGAATTAGAGGATAAGATGAGGGCGAAGTACCCTTCTTTATTTACTGACTAGATCGTCTGTATAGGGTACGGGGCGTACCCCTTTTTAAGGGGGGTAGAGCTTCCTCGCTTTTGAGTTAGGAAACGATCATGTTTGTCGTTTGTTTGGTTGTTTAAGATGTGGATTTGTGTAAGTTGCTACACTTCGGTGTAAGTTTGAGTTATGTATAATACTTATGTATTGTATTTGAGATTGACCTTTGAGTCTTGAGATGTATGAATGTGAATATAAGATGTGGTATTAAGATTAAGAGAATGTGTACCGTGAATGGTTAAACATGTGTGAACTTTGAGGACAAAGTTCTTTTAAGGGGGGTAGATTGAAATACCCCAAACTTAGATATGGTGTTTAAATGATAAACTAAGATATAAGGAGGCTAAATAATGCCTTAGAAACATTAAGAAACATTTCTAATCAAAGAAAATATAAGGAAACACCAAAAGAGCAGTTTACAAAAACGTGCTCTAAGCTTGGAGAGACTGGGAGAGTACCCAAATTGTTCTAAGACCTTAGTAATATCCTAATGGTCATTTTAAGTCAATTACCAAAGAAAACCAAGCTTGAAAACAAGTTAAAACACAAAATGTGCTTTAAGGAGTCTTAAAGCACGTTTTTGAAAAATTGTCTTGTAAATGAGTTTTGAATGGCTAAATGTCCATCATTACTCTTTAATTAATATGTGTACTATATAGTATCACATTTGGAGGTCTATATCAATGGGAAATCAAAAATTTCACAACAATGTGCCTTGTTTTTGATGAATAGTGAATTAATTAAGCTAGTTTATAACATAAGTCTATATAAGTGAGACATTTGGTCAACAAAGACTAAACTACCCTCATTCACTAAAGGGGGCCGGTTTTTTAAGTGTGACTCACCACACTTATCTAGCTAAGTAAAGAGAAAGCAAAATAAGTAAGTTATAAAGCAAAAGTACTATTCACCTTTTAAGATAAATATCACATTTTGCTTACCTCTCTCCTCACTTCTTCATTCTTCCTTGTTCACACGATTTCTTGCTCTCTTTCTCTTCTCCATTACGTGAGCTCACCTCCATGAAAGCTCCACCTCTCTTGCACACATCTTGCTCATTTTAGCTCCAAATCCAAAACAAAATACATATTCTTCTTAGTTAGCTCAAGCTCCTCCTTTCTATCTTTTCAAAACTTCAAGAGCTTCATTTTGGTGCCAAGTCAAACCACCATTAGAGGAGGAAATTCAAGTTTGGAGACTCCATTGGCATCTCCATTCTCTTAAGGTAAAGAAAGTGTAAGAAAATCTAGGTTTCCACCATTTTCTTCACTGACCGAAAATATATACTCATGGGACTCCATGTTTATGCCTTGTTCTAGCTTGTTTCTACTCTTCAAAGGAGAGAGGAGGTCCTTCTTGCTTCACATCCAAGTTTGTCTTGAGAAACCAAGGTAAAACAATCACATTAATACCTTAAAACATATTTTTAAACCTAGGGTTTGTTCCTTAGGGTTAATGTGTTATCTAGTACTCATTGGAGTCATTGGATATTGGTTAGAACATTGGCAAGGAGAATCACATTGGTGACCGAGATTGAACAAAGAAAACCTAAGGAGAAAAGCTTTTAAGCTTGTGAGAAAACAAGGTAAATTACTTACCTTAAGGTGTTTTGTTGTTTAAGGGAATGAGATGTGGGTATATGATGAGTTTAGTGTAGAGTTATATTGGGAAGGTGCTATAAAACCTAGGAAAACAATGACTATTCTTGTGAACTTGTGACTAAGGAGCAAATGAGAAAAGAGATAGTTTAAGAATATAAAGGTGAAGTACAAGAAGCATTTTATTTCAATGGGAGCCTTGTTGAGTGTATTCGCAGGTTGAAGGCATATATATGTGGAAATTCAGTGGTTAAGATTATTGTCATTTAAGGGCCTAAGTGCCAAGCATTTTAAGTTTAAGCACTATATGATGATGTGGTGTGGTTTTGGTGTAAATTGGGTGTTAAGTTTGTGATGAGAATTTGTGTGGTATTGGTTGTTTGATGGAGAAAAACCATGTGTTAGGAGTACTATATACTAGAGAACCCATGGCAAAATTTAAAGGAGAGTTTAAGTGTTTAAGATATCCTAAGGGAATTTAATGACTAAGGAAGTACTAGGAATGTTCTATGGGTTGTCTTGATGAAAAAGGGTGAAGTTAAGGTGTTTTAATGACTTATGATGACTTAGGTATCACCATGGAAGATTTAGGAATCAAGAGAATGTATTCGAGTGTTTAGGACTTAGGCAAATGTTGATGCACAACTAGGAAGGAAATAATGTGATGATGATGGAAGTTTAGACTTGTTAAGGAACTTAAGTAAATGTTTAAAAGAGTTTTAGATAGTGAGAGATGCTTGGGAGATGATGTTATAGTGGTGAAGAAAACATTTGGCATAGTGGTTACACTAGGTATGAACCACCACCTAGAAACCTAGAGGAAACATTACAAGTGTTAGCATTATTACAAGGAAAATGCATAATGACTAAGGTGGATCTTGGTGGATGATTTAAGGTATTTTAAGGAGGGCTTAAGGTGTATTTGAGGTGCCCAAATGAGGTTATAACATATTAGATATATGAGGAGAAGTTTGGAGTTGAAAAAGAATTTAGAAACAAGTTTTTGGAGCCGACCGGCCTTAGGACCGGACTTGCAAGGTCGGTCGGGCTCTGTTACACTACCGGAAAATGTTTCTGGAATCGACCGGACTTGGGGACCGGACTTACAAGTCCGGTCGGGCTTGTGTTTTGTGAGGGAAAATGTTTCTGGAATGGACCGGACATGGGACCGGACTTGTCAAGTCCGGTCGGCATGAATTTTGTACGGTTATAAGTCTCTGGAATCGACCGGACATAGGACCGGACATGTAAGTCCGGTCGGAGTGAATTTTCCAACGGTAAAAGGGTACTGGAATGGACCGGACTTGGCAAGTCCGGTCGGTAAGTCCGGTCGAGCCTAAAAAAAAAAAAAAGAAATTTCAATTCTAAGAATGGTAATGGGTAATGAGGTATGCCCTTGGTAGGGTAGTAATGATTGGGACCCTAAGAACTTAAGGAATTAAGTTAAGATTAAGTATAAGTTTTAATGTTTAAAGTTAAGTTTGTAAGACTAAGTGATAAAGACTTGAGAGGTTATTGAATGGAAGTCCTTAGGGACTAAGTGAGTTAAGTAAGGTGCAAATAACTAATAACCTAAAAATGAATGAATGTTTTAGGTTTGTGAGTTGGGACCCCGAAGAAGATTTCAAACAACGATCGACGGTGAACGGTACAATCCTTCTTGTGACCTGCTTGCTAACGAGGTGTCCCTCGGCTTGTGTGCTATCTGTTTATTTGCTATGACTAAAACAAGATAAAGCATGCAACCGGTTATATTGTTCTCGTTGTGATTGTGTTATATTTACACTAACCCGCGAGACTTGAGATTGTTACTAACCAAGTTTAGTACTTACTGAGTTAAGAATAAGAGTTAAGTTGATGGTTGTTGGTTAATGCCCGTTAAGGCTTAGCTAGCACATGGTGTTTAAGATGTCTACTAACTGGAACTTGAGTGAGGAAACCCGGGACCGATCTCCGGTCATGCATGCTAAGGAAAAAGGGGGACGGTATCTGAATCAGATCCGCCCTCCGCTTAAGGACTTGTCTTCGGACTTGTAGCCTAGGGCCGGTTGCCGGCTCAGCTACGCTGGACTCCCGTCCAGAGTAGGTGGCATTAAGATGGTGCGGTGGGATCACCTAAATCCCAGGTTCGAATTAAGCTACAACCAATCCCTTCCAGGAAAGGTTTGTATACTGATACTGAGATTAAGATTGAGATTGAGATTAAGATTAAGGTAAGGTAAGGAACTGAGATTAAGGAAATGAGGACTAAGGAGGGGGTTACTAACCCACTTGATAAGGGAACGCTTGAGTCGTTCATTGTTTGTGAACATATATGTTCATCTGTGGTTATTGTTATTGCACTTCATATTATGTTTGTGTATGTAATCAATTTCCATGCTATCGACAATTAGTCGTCGTAGCCCCGTTAGCTTGGGGGCCATGAGAGGGTGTACCAGCATTCGTGCTGACCCCCTCGGGGGCTATTTTTACACTTGCAGGTAAGAGGCCCATGAGGACGCACTACGAGAGTAGGAGCGGTTAGACTTAGGTGGGACTTTTATTTTGAGTTCGGGTTGCGCCTGTGCACCCGACTGTTTATATTAAACTGATGTAAGTTTGGGATTATGTTAAGATACTAGTACTCGGTTGGTTGTGGTATTAGAATGTTGATGTTTAAGTTGGATAAGTGTTTTGGATAAGTATTGTAAGTATTTAAGCCGGTATTCTAACGATCAGACCGTGGCAAGGTCCAAGTGTTGTATATTTCCGCTGTGACGTTTTCGATTAAGTGTTCAGATTGCGATAACCACGATAGGCTTTGGATGGGGTGTTACACTGACAGATGTATAAAAGTATATCAATATAGTGGAGGTATAGTGACCTTGTTAAGATTGAAAGGTTGGGTATAAAAACCACAGGAGATAACGTAGTTAAACCTGACTGAGAGGGTGGGGAATAGAATCCCACTAGAGGAATGAAGTCTTCCTCAAACTGAACTAATGGGCCTTAGAAACCCGAGAGGAATAGAGTCTTCCTCAAACTGAAATGTTTCGTCGCGACATAGATAGGAGACGACCTGAGACAGGTACAGCTCCTGTAGCATGCATGGCCAGATCCAACTGGGCTCCTCGTTCTCGCAGTATAGAGTTGTTAAGTGTCATATAAAGACGTTAAACAAGGAACACAATGGATGTCAATGATCACATTTAGGATAATGACGTTTATTATAAAGTGAAGTTAGTGAGAGACTTGAGTACAAGTCCTCGGTATACTGAAGCGCAGGTATTTAATCCACTGGTATAGTATTGTTTGTATGCGTGGGACATACACGTAGTAGTCAGCATCATTCACGCACATAAAATAATACAACAGCGCACAAGAGTAAACAACATTTTACATTAATTATCTTGGTCGTTAATTCAAACAACAGATAGCACACAAGCCGGTGTAATCCGGTAGAAAGCAGACTGCAATAATTCCATACCGTTTACCGTAGACTGTACTTGTTTAGTTCCCGGTCAACGTCTGGTCAAACAATGTCCTAGAAATAGGATTAATCTGAGAGTGTTAATTTATGTAACTCTCGTATAATAATTTTATTGTTTCATGAAACGATTTCATATTCGTTATTTCATGTGAGGTTTATTCCTTTATATTTAGGTAGTTCTTTTAACCTCTTTCCCTTATAATTAATTAAGGTACTTATATATTTCCAAAACATGTAGTCCTAACTTATAAGACTTATATTGTGTGGTAATTTCTTTTAATTACCTTATGATTGGATGTATAACTTATTTGTCACTCCATGTGGTATTTCTAAATCTTTTAATGTATAAATATATATACATATTTATTCAGGCACTATATTTGTTATTTATTCTTAATTGTCTAAGTGACATAACAACTTTATAATTTCTTAACTATATTTATATGTCACACTTGGACATTATATTCTTATAATTCTTTGTCATTCTCCTCTTAACCATAAATAATATTTTTTGGTTACAATTAAATTCCTTATAACTATATAACCATAGTTTTAATCCCTTAATCACTTATTCTCATTCCCTTTTGATTTACTTGAAAATCTAAAATATATATATATTTCACACACATGTATTATTTATGTTATTTATATATAATTGTCTAAATGACATAACCTCTTAATAAATCTCAATTTATATTTACATGTCATACATGGACATGTTTTAACATATCTTTTATTAATCACAAACAAAACCCAAATAATATTATTCCTTTTACAAGTAAATTACTTGTGCTTGTATATCATATTGTTTTAATTCCTTAAATCCTTAAATCATAATTTTCTTTTCTAAATATCTTAAATAACCATAAAGGACCTACAAATATTTTTAATCTCATAATTACAACATACTTTTCGGTTAATATATTATAACCTCATTTATTTCTTAAACTTTACATTAAACTCCAAAACACATTATATTACATAGTTTTATTTCCTTAAATAATTAATTCACTAAACCACCACCATAAATTTAGTAATTATTATTTGAACACTTTAACTTTTATAAATCACCAACTAGCCTCATTAATTTTCGGCTTTGTCTTAGAATTTCTTATAATTACACTTAACCCCAAAACTTTACATAATTTATATATTCACTTATAAACTATAGTTTTAATATTTAATTTCCTTAATAACCAAGTGGACACTTATATTTCTACAAATTGTGAATTCGCCCCATATAAAATCTTATTTTATATTTAAACTCTTATAGATTTTATATTCACCCCATAACTTTTATAAACTTAATATCTCATGTCATAAATCATTTTAACTTAAAGGTTTCGTCAATATTTTGACCATAGTCTAATTTCACACTTAATACATTAATATACCAATAAACTTATGTGTTCCTCGGTTTTACACCAAACCTTTTAAAATTTACATTTTAACCACATAACTTATAAACTAGCCATCTAAAGACTTGTAGCTATTTTAAATATTCCCAAAATTTATAGTTTAAGTTAATATGCTTATATATTTCGAAAATCACCAATTTAAACATTTTATGTTCGGCCTTAATTAAATATTGACCATATGATCTTTAAACTTGATTTAAACCTTATAATAAATTCATATAATTGTATATAAGCCATATAGCACTTCCAAAAATTATGCTAATGACTTAGAATGATTATAAACTCAAAATAGAGCAATTAATACTTAAATATTTCGGTTTGAATAAATGTGTATCCTAATTAATTTTTGTGACACATATTTATACCTTAAGGTAATAATCTTACCTTATATGTTATAAATTATTTTATTGAAATCATAGTCCATATATTTTCGGCCTTAATTTATCTAAGGGTTACACTAAATTTTTATATCAAAGTTTGAAACTTAAATCAACCTTAAACTTAATAAACCTTAATTATATATACTTACTTCTTAATTCAAGACAATTGTTGTACTTGATTTCTCCTTGAATTCCAAGCTCTCCAAATGCTATTTTGATGAAGGTATTTTCGGCCACCTTATACACATGTTGGAGATCTATTTGTTAGACTTCTAACAAGAATTTATAAATAATATTTGGAGTAGTTTTATAAGAGTTTACCTTAGGAATTTTTCAAGGGATTTTTAGTAGACCTTGAGAGGATTGTAGATCTAGATTTCCTTCATGAAATGATGAAGAGAATATAGGTTTAGAAGCTCAAGAATTCGTCACTAATTATAGACACCATATGGAGGAAGATAAGGATCACCTCATCTTACCGAAATTTCCAGATTGTGCACTCTCTGCGGTTTTTGTCACCCAGAGCTGAAATGACCACGAAAATTAATGATCCTTATATGCCTGGAAATCTAATTCAAATAGGAACAACTTTCGTGTTGAGAAGATTTTGAGAAAACTTACGGAAAATTCATAATATCTCCCGAACTGAGACCTATTGAACAGATTTCTGCTGTGAACCACTTCGCCTTCTTTTGTTCACCCAGAACTGAATACACCATGAATATTGATGTTCTTTATATGTATGGAAAGCTAATTCGAAGAGGAACAAGTTTGATGTTGGGAAGATTTCGAGATAACTTACTGAAAATTACAGAATATCTCCCGAAGTCAGACCTCTTGAACAGATCTGCTACTTGACTCTTGCTTTGTAGAATTAGCTAGGAATTTTGACATAGAATGGAGTTAGAACTTAAACCTCCATTGTTGGGGCTTGAAGCTAGGAAAGAAGAAGAAGAAAAGAGGGCAAGGAGCTTACCCAAACCTGCCAAGTGCAGGCAAGGAAGAATGAAACTCTTACGTAAGTCTTAAGGTAAGAAGGTAGGAATTTCTTTCTTCTTTTTGACATTAAAATTGTTTAGTTTCTTTTTCCTTTGTTTATTCCACATTATTGGCTCAATTAATTCTCTTAGTTGATGTATGAATCGGCCATGTGCTGGAGAATAAAGGAGTTTTGCTTGATGATTGAAAACTAGAAGACAAAGGAAGATAAAGGTAGGTGTTTTCTTTTGAATTATCAAAGTAGAATATATGTCATATCCTCATTCTCCTTGTTCTCTCACGTATGGTATATGTAGATAGCATCTGATTTTTTTTATGTTTTAAAACACTAGAACATGGCTAGGTTGGTAGGCTTTTTAATTGAATTTATATAAGGCAAATAAGCCTTCTTTTGCTTGTCAAAATCGGACACCTAAGGCATAGGAATTCAATTGTTCTTTGTTGTATAAAACAATAGACTTTTGTTGTATTAGGCAATGGACTTGGCATTATTAGGTAGCTGTCTTTTTTACTACTTTGACAGCAACAAGTCCCTTTTTTTTGTATGAAAATCGGCTAGCACATGAAGAGTAACATGGGCATTTTGTTTGTTTCTTGCAAGTTGTAAAAGGTGAGTCTAGTTTGTATAATTAATTGCTTTGTTTTTCTTTTCTAACTTTGCTTGCTGTCTTCTTGTCGTTTGTTGCAGGTCATACGTAGGAGGAGGCTCCCATTTTACTACAATTAATTGTTACTTCCTCATTTAATATATGCTAGGTGAGTCACATTAGCATTAGGCATTATTTTGTTAAAATCTAGCCAAACAAGACAAAAAAAAAACGCATGGTATAGGGCTCAAATGGAATTAATTTTTCATTTTATTTTTGTTACACTATATTGCACTAAGACCATACTAATATGTGTAATAGGTTCCAGCATTTATTTGGTACATTTATATGATGGAGAAAGATGAAACTTTTAAGGTAAAAATGGTGATTTCTAGTATCTTTTTGATGATAAAATCGCCCCTATTTGTAATATGAATTTAGTACTGCCATCAATTGATTTAGATGGTCATTTTATCCACTTTTAATACTGTCAACTCGTGGCTCCTCAAAAATTTCAAGGTAATTGCGTAAAACGCATTTTCGTGACACCCGAAGGTGCGTTTTTGTGCTTTAAGGATTTTTCTGGAAATTAATTAGTTGCTATGACTTCCAAGTGTTTATAAACACTTATTATAGTAAATAAACATATACTAAGATGTTACATTGAGTTATATGGGGTTATATCAACCCGTGACATAATTTACGGGCCATCGGGACACTCCCGGGCCAAAAAGGAGCGCTAAGAAATCCTCCTGTGGTTTTTGCTGAATTTTGAGAAACCACTTCGTGGGTTCTCTTTAGAATAATTAATAATGATGTTAGGAACTCTAGGAATTAATTTTATAGGAGTTCGTGCCACCTCGGCACTACTCCGGACTTTTCGTGCTTTAAGGAGCGGGCGTGAGCACTCTCGAGCATTTTGCGTATTTGACTGAATATAGCCTAGGGAATATGTTTATATATTCATATAATGAGTGTATTACCATTTGGTTTAAGTTTTAGAAGGTCATACAAGGTCATGCTCGATCACATGTTTCTAAGGCGTTTTAGCGTTTATGGAGAAACGACTATTTTTACGTAACGTTCTCATGCATGGGTTTGCATGCGTACGTGAAATGATTTATATTAGGATTATTGTCCATAAAATAATGGTTTAATAATACTAATTAGATTTGGGGTATTTCAGGGTCATTCCCTTTCTGTTTTGTGGGGTTGACCAACCCTTTGGCTCTTTAGAGTCATTTCAGCGTTGTCGAGAGATCTGTTATGATCTATGGGTCTTTGACACCTTCTGAGTGTGTGCATTGTATCTTGTCCCTTCTCTGTTTAAGAACTCTAATTGTTTCTGCATCGGGAACTCTTATGTTCCATTCTGTTTCTGATTCTAGAAACTTCTGACTGTTTGGGAAACTGTCGATGTTTGGATTATCTTCTACTCCTTCTCCTGACATCAACTGTTTTGAGCGACCTCACTGATGATGGTCGCTGCTTACTGGGCATAGTGTATGCTCACCCCCCTACTCTTACTGTTTTTTTGAAAGCGTTGTTTTGGGCCTCAATGCGATTGCTTGTTTAGAGCCATGCGTTATTAGGTAATAATACGCGGCGTGTAACACCCCTAACTCTTAGGCCGGTTTTGGGGGTGTTACATATAAACTTAAGTGAATATATATATATATACCAAAAATAAAATAGTAACTTAGGTTAAATCAAGGAATTTATTTAATCTACATTTATATTAATTATATAATATGGAAGTTAATATACTTAATTGAAACTAAAGAAAATACTTTATTTTATAAACAATATATTGGATGTGGATATGTGTAAAAGTTAATAGAGATAATTAAATACAATAACACTACGTAAAGAATATCTTAAATAAATCTAATATATATAGATAACAAAAAAAAATAATAGAAATAAAATACCTTATAGAAAATAGAATATGAAGGAGTTAATAAGTTAAACTAAACCTATACATAATCCTATTAAAAAAATATTATATGAGGTGGTATTAAATTATGTTTATGAAATTAAGCTTAAAGAGTTACCTTTGAATTTCTAGGATTTATATAGACTATATTAAAATGCATGTGTAATATTATTTGTCAAAGACCAGAATGTAAATCTATAATTTGGTTACGTAATAAATAAGTTAGGACTTGGGAATATTTGTAATTAGATTACATGAAATGTTACAGAAATAGATCTTATTATATAATTAATAAATAAATGAAATACTTTTACATCTAAAAGTGAAGTGGATTACTAGGTCTAGATTTAATCATTTCATAACATTTAATGTATTGAACAATAACTTAAGGTTTTGAGATAAAATCATTAAAAGGATTATGTTATAAAACTATATTATACTATGATTAGGAAATTAATCTAAATAATAATCCTTAAGTTTCTTTAAATTAGATAAGCCATATAAAATACATTTATTACTAATATTCAGAATATGAGTTTATAATTAAATGATGTACTTAGTAGTTTGAACTTATAAAAGGTTTGTAAATAGAAATTAGACACACAAAACCCTTGAACCCTTAATTAGATGAAACTGAGTTACCTAAGAGACTATATTGATCTATTCAATGACACTTAAAATATTAATATATAATTTGAATATAAGGTATGAGGATTTTTCAGAATAGATGATCCTATTAAATAATCGACAATTTGACTCATGAATGAGAAGTTAATTCTTAGGTAAATTTTCCTTTATGTTAAGATGTAATGTCTATCCTAAAACATAATAAAGGAAATTGATTTGTTGAGTTATTCCTTTGAAACCTTAGGTTTTGTAAACAATCTAAAATGTATTTAAGACATAAGTTTATTAAAGTTTAGTATAAAAGGATTATAAATAGTCTCTGGGGGAATGTGTGTAAAAATAAAACATTTAGGGAATTAAATGTAAGTATGGATATATAAAAGGTTATCTTAAAACACCATATTATATAGTTAATGATTAAGTAAATAATATACCTTGTGAATACTAAATGTAAGAGTTCGATGAGTCTAAGAAAATTAAAATATAGTTATTTCAAGATGAAAAGTAATTTAACATCTTAAGACAAGATTATTTAATGGTTGTAATAAAAGTCATTCTGAACTAAAGATAAGATAATTGAGTTTTAGTAGTGCAATTAAGTTGAGGGGAAGATTTAGTCATAATGGGTTATCTAGTGGATATTGATAAAAGTACATAATCATTACCTTGTGAAATGATAGTATAGTATTCTAAGATTTATTGAATAAAATAAAATGCACTTATGATATAAAGGTCTTAAATGTGAGAATTACGGTTAAGTATTAGTAAAGTGGATTGAGTGGAACAATTAACAAGTGCTAGTAAAATACATTCCTTAATCTTACAACCTTTGGCTATACAACATTCTAAATAAGTCAAGGTTATACATAACATTTAAGTGAGGGCTTAAAATACAATTGAGACTTAGAAATGAGAGTGAGGAATTTATTTGACTTTAACTTAGGCTACAAGTTATTGATGATAGACTACCTTTAATCTTCCTTAAAGTGTTGTTGAATGTTTGCAAGAGTCTACTAGAACTGCTACATCGTTAATCAGGTGTGATTTCTCGTACTCAGATACTTTTGTTAACCTAATTATGAGACGTTTTTATAAAAACGCTAACTGAGCTGAAATGAATTTCAAAAGAGAAACTGTTTGTGTGACATACTCCGCTTGATGTGGCTAACTAAGCCTTGAATGTACCACTTACATGATCATTGGTTCATTTTATCTGGTTATCTCATTAGACATTAACTACTGAGGGTGTACGCCTCTGCACTCTGTAGGACTGAGTGTTTTGGTATTGCACTTGTGCAGTTAATAATCTAGTGGGAATATGGAAAATGTCAATCTTGGTAAACTCTTCTTTGGACTTTGGATATCGTTCCATCCATGAGCTGAGTCTTTTATTGTGACGTGCGCGCGTCTTCAGTGGTAAACAGTGAGGGGTTCTATATCCCCCTGTCAAAAAAGGACGTGTAAACAGTGAGGGGTTGTATATCCCCTGTCCTAAAAGGACGTGCTTGGCGGTGGGGGACATCTCTCCCAGTTGGTTTTATTCCACTCTTGAGTTGTTGGTTCTTGGATCTCTTCTTTCATTCCTAGTCCTTGTGACTACTTGGGTCTTTCTACTCCTAATTGGAACTGAATCTAACACAAGCAATGGATGTTCACTAACTTATGGTGTGGATTCTTCTAACTGACTAACTTTGTCTTCTTGTTATTTATCTCTCTTTTTAACTTATTACCTTTAACTTGGTGATTTTGTGGTGCCTCGTTCTTCTGTTTTTGTCTAAGAGTTTGGTTTCAAAATATTGTTTATTTTAGGAGTTATGATTTAAATGTTTTTCTTTGGAGAATCGTACCAGTTCCATTCCAGGGAACTGACTCACCCCTCCCGGGGTGGTGTAACACCCCAACTAACAACAACACACTTAACAACAAACTGCAGCGGAAAACATACTTCATCACATTACTTAACTCGTTGGTGTTACATGCCATTAACCACCCACGTGGCTAACAAGGCTATTACATATACATTGTATCGGTCTGATGGAGTAGATTCCCGAGCGACTACACATTACTATCCCTTTCCATTACCAACAACCAACATAACCTTCCAACTGTACCGAGTATTTACAAACTAATGCCGATAACAATTTCGGTCTTACTACACCTACTGTACATATACAACTTAAATGGCTCCCATGTACAAACGACTACCCCGTCATACTCTCGAACGGCTTCCAGCTCCTTGTACCTGAAATAGAATTGGAAAAAAAGGGTGGGCCCCAAGGGGCTTAGCACCTTTGCTGGTATGGTAATCCCGCAGCCCGCATGCTACCGGGCCATGCACAACTATTTGTCGTCTTGGCATGCGGTTGATTATATTTAATTCATGCAGGTACACCAATAACACAAAATACTGTACAATCCACAACAGTGGTCACGACAAATACAGACAACACATCCACACCTAATAAATCACTCTTTGTGTTCTTTGACCCTAGAGTGTTTCTCCTCTAATGGAGCTATTTCCTCAATAGACGACACTTACCCATTAATCGGGTTATCCATAAACGCCTCTTACTATAAACTGGGATTCGTATCCATGATCCACATACTCCACATTTTAACAACATATATCATCACATCACAATAAGCATTGCAGTACATCAATAACACATAACATAACGGGTACGGATCTCTTTAGGAACCACCCCAAACATAGTTAGTTCACTGGGAGAGCCTAGAGGATGCTGTCAAACTCTTGCTAAGCTCGTTTACATAACTCGTTACCGTCCTATTAGACGAACGGATAACTTAACATAAAGATGGATCGGATATAGTGATCCGAACACAACATACATAATCCCCAACATACGTGAGTCCAGAGCCTTGGTTAAGCTCAGGGGTGATCGAAGACCAATGAAGGAAGACAACCAACAGAGAGGAAGCTGAAGAAACTGTATACCACAGCTCCCAAACAATGCGCGACCAGAAATACCGGATTCCTCACCCCCCCATAATATATATATTCACAGATAAAGACTCCGCTGTGGAACCTATCACATCAGCACACAACACAGTATTACAACTGAGTTAATCACACAAAGGAGGGTCATACATTTACAGCAACATCACACACAACATCACACAACTAACTCACAAATAGCCGTGGTTAGAACGTTCCTTAGGTTGGAAACGTTATTACCGGATACCGTTCTCTTACGTTTACCTAATAATGGTTAACTAGACCTTTCATACGCATTCGAGGTTACCGGTATCGGTACGCAAACACACAGCAACAATAACGACTGTAAACTCGTTTCATGAATTATCTTATAACGTGGCAAACATACAGAAAACAAATTGGCATACAAGCCGGTGTAATCCGGTAGGACACAGGTTACAAGAAAACCACACCTGTCACCGGGGTCCACTCTATCATGTCGACTTATGTTCCTCGAACAATTCTCGAACAACTGGTAACATTAAAGTTGCTTTCATTAACATTGGGGGTAACATGTTTGTGTAACGTTGAACGACCATGGTTAACACCGTTAACTAGTTAAATCACTTCACATTTTTAACTTGTTTTACTCTCACATTTTACTACAACTTTTCACCCACCTAATTGTCCTTATAACTCACCTAACATGTCCTTAACAACTTTATAACATCATTACTTATCAATCCCCATCATTTAACATCATTATTTAACCTTAAACTCAACTTTTAAAGTGGTCCGGGTCTTGGTCCCCAACTAAGGTCCCGGACCTTGTCATTGTAAAATCCTCAGGCTGTTTTCATGGGGTGGTCCGGGACTTCATACAGGTCCTAGGTCCCGGACCAATGTAGGCAAATTCTCTCGGGGGTAAAACAGGGGGTGGTCCGGAACTTCTTACAAAACTTAAGTCCCGGAACAATGTAGGCAAATTCTCTCGGCCCCTTTTTTGATGCATGGTCCGGGACATTACCCAAGACCTAGGTCCCTGACCACTGCTACAGATTTGCATTTTTAACATTTTCTAAGTCTTGTTGTAATGGTTCTCCTTACCCATTATATGTATAGACTTCCCAAATGATCTTAGGTATATTTTAATGCCAAAATATCATCTTAAACACACCTAGTTCCTTGTCTAACTTGTTACACAATTTTCTCATAAAATTCACCAACATTTATAACATTTCTTACAAGGTTTCTAAATGGTGTTTCTCACCTATGATAACCACTATCCCAAAATGCCTTCTCCTCACCATAACATCATCTCCCAAGCATCTTTTCTTACCAACCTAAACTCCTAGCTGATGTCTAAGTCCTTTTTGTTTCCTAGAACACCTTAAGACATGTTTTCCTCTCTAGTAAAACACTTGTTCATTTCTAACACTTCCTAGTTCACCAAAACTCATTTAAAATACTTAGAACTTCTTATACATTTTCCAAATTTTGCCATGGGATCTCCTAGCACATAAACACTCCAAACACATAGTTTTCACCATTAAACATTCAAGAACACCTAAATCCATCAAGAGCTTCCTCACACACAAAACTTCACCAAATTTACACCACATCACAATATAATGTACAATTTAATTGCTTGGCACTTAGGCCCTTAAATTGCCTAAACCTTAAGCACTGAATTTCCCACATAAATAATGCCTTTGACCTACAATTACATACAACAACACATATGTCCTTTAATAGTTTCCTTGAGAGCATTTTACTAGGTCATTCACCATTGGCTCCTTAGGTATTTTATTAAGCAAATCAAGCTCACTTTTCCTAAGGAATTTTAAACTACATTGAGATAGTTTGTTTACCTCTTTTCCTCTCAAACTTCTTTCTTGTTTCCTTGAACCGAAAATCAGCAAGGAGTTTGATCACTTGTCAACTTTCTAATCAATATACATATAAGGGTAATGAGCTTAAGAATTCATACTTAAACTCATATACAAACCCTAGTTTAACATAAGTGTTTTAATACACTAAAACGATATTTACCTTTGAATTTGAAAGAGAACTTGAATATGTAACAAAAGAGGTTCCCACCAAGCCCTTGAATGATTGGAATGAGCTATGAATGAGCAAAAGAAAACACCATGAAGAAGGTGATTTCGGTCACTTATGAAAACAAAAGGAAATGAAGTTTTTCTTTGAGTTTCCTTACCTTGAAGCAAAGGAGAACAACAAGGTGTGAAAAGATGAGCTCAAGCTTCTTCAATGGTGAATCTCCATGGAACCGAAATGAAGCTTTTGAAGATTTGAAAAGATAGAATTGAAGAGCTTGGCAAGACTAAGAGAATGGTGGTCTTGGTATTTGATTTGGCAAAGGGAGCTAGGAGATATAGGCTATGGAAGTTGAGAAATGGTGAAGTTGCTGTAGCATAACCGATGGAGATGGAAGGAGAAGATTGGAGACCGTGGGAAATGAAGAGGGAAAGGAGAGAATAAGAAGGAAACTTGCTTTTGGAGATATTTAAGTTAAAAGCAAATAGTGACTTTTGCTTTATCATTTACTTAACTTATTTATTTGTTTAGGTGTGGTGAGTCACTCATGAAAACCGGCCCCTTTAGTGTTTTAGGCTAAGTCATGGTCTTTGTTGACCAACAAGACAACTGATATTGACTTATATTGTAAACTTGCTTATTTTTGTTACTATTCACGAACTAAGGCACATATTTGTGAAATTTTTTATTTCTCATTGATTTAGACTTCCTAATGTGATACTAAGTAGTACATATATTAATTAAAGAGTAATAATGGTCATTTAGTGAAACATTCTACTGCATCCTAATACAATCCGATCTGATTTACTATCCTACATTACCTGGTCTTGATTACAGAAGCTCGTGAGAGTAGAGAGAGAGAGAGAGAAATCCTTTAGTTGGAATCTAGTGTAAGTTTGATTGCCAAATGTTGCGTATCTTATTTCGTGGGGGTACACCCCTATTTATAGTATTTTGGGCCTGGTTTCATGGTGCCAGCCTGTACCTTACATGTATAAGTACAGTTTTACCCTCTCCTAGTATCTTTGGCCGACCACTGACGGTCGGTTGTGCCATATTTTGTCTTGCCTAAGTCCTATTTTCATCCGGCTGGGTACGACCGGATGCCCTATGTGTTTCTACTTCCATCCGGCTAGAGCGGCCGGATGCTCTATGTATCTCTATTCTCATCCAGCTAGAGCGGCTGGAAGTTCTACGTGTCTTGTTTTGGCTTGATACCATTTCTTCCCTTCTCATTTAGCCACTCAAAACTCATTTACAAGACAATTTTTCAAAAATGTGCTTTAAGTCTCCTTAACCTGTTTTCAAGCTTGGTTTTCTTGGGTAATTGATTTAACATGTCCATTAGCATGTTTATAAGGTCTGGGAATGACCTTTAGGTATTATACGAGGTTACACCAAGTCTAGAGCAAGTATTTGCCTAAATTGACTTTAAGGTGTTTTCTTGTGTTTTGTTTGGTTTAATTGTCTACAAAGGTTTCCTAAGGACTTAATTAGCCTTATAAAATCATAATTGAATGTTATTAAGTCTTGGTAGGCTCATTGGGTCCTAACGAAGTTCACTCCGAGCTTAGAGCATATTATTGCCCAAATTGTCTTTTAGTGCTTTACTGTTTTTACTATGGTTTAAATTGTACACTGACGTTTCTAAGGCACTTTTTAACCTTTAAATATCATAGTTTAGTATTTAAACAATATATCAAGGTTTGGGGTATTTCAATCTACCCCCCTTAAAAGAACTTCGTCCTCGAAGTTCACACTTCCCACACATCATTGGATTAGAATACGGGGATTACTTGTAAAATAAAACTTCCATAACCAAACATACTTTACATCACAACCTCGGACTTAACGGTCCGGGGTCATATACACATCCATACATAACATAACATACTTACATGATAACCTCGGACTCAACGATCCGGGTATCTTAACAACATTGTACTTGCATAACAACCCTTAGACTCTCCGGTCTGGGTAACATAACAACATTTAGAAACATAGGTCTAGGTAGCATAACAACATTTAGAGACATAGGTCTAGGTAACATAACAACATTTAGACACATAGGTCTAGGTAACATAACAACTTTCAGAACTCATCCACATTAGGACTCAAGGTCAAAATAATATATATTACACATACCACATAACATGTCATAGCATGTATAACAATAAAAAATATCTTTGATATACACTGTGATCCCGAAGAACCCGGTCGCGATGGACACCTTATGTCCCCGTTCCTTTGGGAGATCAAACATTCACTTAAATTTAAGAAATTTCTTTATTTAAAGTATCTATCGAAGGTTTTTTTAAAAAAACCAATTGAAAATCCTTTTGAAAACGCATACAACTCCAAGTCCAACTTATGCTCTTTGCTTCTTTTCTTAGCGTGGTTAATTGTGACCACTTATAGGGAGCTTCAAGAGTCATCCAACCCTGATGTGATCAGCATCAGTGTTGAACTATCCTTCCAACCCAAATGTGTATTCGGCTTCCCTTGATCGCATGCAAATCAAGTTCCCCCTCCCACTTCATTTTCAAGCATCAAATAATACACTCATTTCCAATTTTCTATCTTTTAGTCTTTCTAGTCATAATCATTACATCTCCAAGGATAGAACTCCGTCTATCAGTTATCTCCATTCACTTTAATCCGGTTACCTAGGGAATCTTATTCTCACTAGGTTCTATGTCGGTTTCATACCCTTTCATGAATCACTATATTACATATATACATATATTTTATCAAAATACAACACACGGTTTTACATTTAGCATTATACGAACACATACTGTAGGGGTTTTAGCACCCCGAGAGTTTCTCTACTCCCAAATACTTGTACTAACACACAACAACTAACTAAGTAGTCACACTTATCACAATCACAATGGTATTTCGCATCTTCTGTGCGCAATTACCACAATTAAACCATGAATGAATGCGTATGTTTATGTTACGCACACACCAATCATCCCAAACAAATTATTTTGTGCTATGCACAACATAGTTCACGTACGCTTGAACGGTAAAACACACTAAGCGGTTTTGTGCTCTACCCCCCTTAAAAGGGATTACGCCCACGTAATCAACCACTGAACATTGGTTTAAAATGTTCTACCGTCGTGAAGTGTTTTAACTTCCACGTGGTCTGTTATACAATGTGTTCTGTTTAGAGGATCTTAACCATATTGGCGGTTTAGTCCGTATACCAAGAATTCTCATTGGAGTTTGCTATAACTCTTAACTGGTTTCGGTTCTGGCCTGTGAGGCTTCTAGGCATTAATAATTAGCCATTCACTCCTGTTCACTATGCACATTCAACACTTGAATCGCTGGCTCACTAGTTTCTGCTACGCAACTCTTATAACTGTAGAGCTTAGTTTGCCCCATTCTTTATTCTTAATGTATTGTACATCTCTAATTATCACCTTTATCTTGGTAATAACGGTTTCTCAACCAATGTGTGGTATCTCTGACCGTGCGCGAATTCGATGAGTTGTAAACTTCTATCCACTTCCATGATAAAATTACTGTGTACAGTACTATGTAATTCACAATGATTGACTTGATTCCTTCCGACTTACTGTCGGTTTAGGTTGAGCTACTACCCAATGTGTAGTGCTCTCTCGGTTATTTCCCCCACTTGAGGTATATTCCATACCGATATTTGGTATCCCGTGTTACTACAGTCACTTATTGCTAATCACACCTCCATATTTGATTCTGTACAAGTATCATTTCATTGGTATGACATTGCATTTCCTATGCATCGGTCATTATAGCGTTATAAGTCTCTTTCTACTTCCACCACCATTAACATTTCCCAAGTCCTAGCTATCCTACTCGATCATTACTGCACAAATGCAATACCAAAACACTCAGTCATACAGAGTGCAAAGGCGTAAACTCTTGGCAGTAAATCTCTTATGCGATTGCAATAGAAATTTACACTGTGTTTCACTAAGATTCTTATCTCATAATACTGGCTACTGGCTTACTGCATAGTTTATTGCTATCACTTACCGTTGTATCTCCACTGAGCCTAACTCATAACTGTGCTTAGTTGCCATATTATCGTTTAACGATACTTATACAACGGTCGCTTGCTGCGCACCGTGCTCTTACTGTCACATTAACTTCCACACACATACTTACATCATTAGTATTTTGGTTTGTCGTTCATTTGGATGACTACTGAATGCTCCTTGAGTGTTGATCACTCGGGTTACAAGCTGGCGTTATCCAGCCCAGTGCTTCACTTTATACACACATGCTACCAAACTAACTGTTCTCTCGCAATGACAACATGGTCAATCCTTAACATATTTCTTGAACTTGGTTAACACAACTACCGCTCTAGCGGTTTCACAGTATCGAGAGGTATCCCCACTCGTAAAGCAGTGGTTCGTTCTCCGCTCTATTTACCTGTACAACCTAGACTTCTACAATTGATTCAAATTTACATAACACATTTGCTTGTGGCTTAGTAGCCCTACTGCCTCGAGCTCTGGTCATTGTAGGCTGTCCACACACATTTACTTCTCTGTACAACATTACATGGTTAGAGGTTGTTTTGGGCTCCATGACAGGGTCGTTGCATAACGTTTCCTTTCATGGGATGCCCCTTAGGATTGTCAGTCCGTCTCCTGACAACTTATGTCTAAACTGGGTGTTAGTTTCAACCCTTGTGTTTCAGTCACGTAATTTCGTTCGACTATCGTTGATGCGAACACCCTTCAAGGATTGCTCCTGGGTGTTGCTAAGTTGTGCCATTACATCTGGTTCGCACTTATTGGCATATTCAGTTAGCCACGCCGTTTTGCGTTCTTAACTGGCTTATTATCTTCTTCTGTGAAGATCAACATTTCCTGGTAGTGTAGGTACTCATTCTGGGAGTTTCATCCTGTTCATTGCACATTAATGTGTCCACATTAGGCTTCTGCCTCGTCATGTATAGGCTGGGTCACCATTTCAGCCATCATGTTTATCCATCGAGGTTCTTAAGGCATACGCTATGTCTTTACATAACAGTTAGTGCACTTCACACCTCCTGACTCTTAAACATTTCCTTGAAATGAATTCACTAATTCCTTTAGTCTCGTTAACTTAACTGAGTTCCTTTACTTTAACCATTCTTGGTAATTCGTTGCTCTTGTTTGACTTTAACTGCTGTCCGTAGTACGGAGTCGACTACCTCCCGTTTTCCGGACTCTACTCGTATACATATGTGGGGTACCATACTGATACATTGCTACTTACCCGACTAACCCATAGGTAGGTCTGTCAAGCCCACAAGCTCTTATCGGAGTGCGGTCGTCCCACATTACAGTTGGTACACTCGTAGTGTCCGTCACACGCCTAGGTGAAGTATTCTGTTGTCAACTCCCATATATTGTCCTGTGACAATATGCATTTTGTGCTTCCCGAACTTAATTATGGGAAGGTTTATCCACTGTTGTATCCTTATCAACTACTCTTGGGTTTACCGGTTTGGTTTTAAAAGAAGGTTAGAAAGAAGTATTGGTTTGAAAGAAACTTGGTTTTGAAAGAAAAGAGTTTGAAATAAATCTGAGTTTAAAAGAAAAAAAAATTTCATGGTTTCACAACGCCTTCTTGCCTTAACCAAGTCTAGCTTCTTGCTGACTGGTTTATTCCCACATACATTGGTTAGGCTGTTAAGCCCTTCCACGGTTATGATGATCTCCTTTAACTTCATGTTACTTCACTAAGTACTTTGTATTTGCTAAAAATTCTCCTGAACAGCCCTGTTGTAGCAGCACTTGCCATGGCAAGTGCGCCATGGTAACTGGCTATCGGTTAAACACACACACCGGTTGCGGTATCATTTTTACCCGCACTGTCAGCAGTGGCCTTGTTGGCCCTCACTTGATCTTACTGTCTTGATAATAATTCCTCTGGGTGACTTCTCGCTGTCTTCACATGATAATCATTAACTGGGGTGTTCCCCATTCTTGGAGTCCCCTTTTACTTAGTATTGTATTCTCCTCGTAGCCCATTCCACGCATTTGTCGTGGTTACTGAGACTTGTATCTTGTTTGGGTACTACGTTGTAGTTCATTAGTCGGTTGGTATACCGCCATTGTATTATTTACCAACTGTGGTCCCGTAGACACTCGTCCCGGGTTCCATTATCTCACTTCTTGCCTGTTGCACGGTTGGTGCGTTGCAAGCTGGTTATCCTTGACTGCTCGGCATGTCGACCCAGGTTGTCGGAAATTCCATTCTCATATACACAAAATTCTTCATTCTTCGCTATTAATGCGGTTAACATTGTTTAGGTAGAAACCGTCTCCGGGAATCCCACTCTTCGGGATCTACCGTATGACTGGTTCTCCGTTGTCACAGAAGTACTTAATAACAGCCAGATCGGGTATTCCCGAGTATGAGAGGACTTTCATCTCTCTGGCGTTGTTTCCCAAGTTATAAACAGGGATTGTGGAGGGCGGAAAGGATATTGTAGGTTTCCAGTACACACTGGTAATTCCTAACTAGCATATCTCTCACGCTATCACTCAACCCTTAACCCAAAGTACTAAAATCCTAACTCGGTACTTCCTAAGCTCGGTAATTCAGTCATCAGAGCGATACTTCGCTCTGATACCACTTTTTGTAACACCCCAACTAACAACAACACACTTAACAACAAACTGCAGCGGAAAACATACTTCATCACATTACTTAACTCGTTGGTGTTACACGCCGATAACCACCCACAAGGCTAACAAGGCTATTACATATACATTGTATCGGTCTGATGGACTAGATTCCCGAGCGACTACACATTACTATCCCGTTCCATTACCAACAACCAACATACATAACCTTCCAACTGTACCGAATATTTACAAACTAATGCCGATAACAATTTCGGTCTTACTACACCTACTGTACATATACAACTTAAATGGCTCCCATGTAGAAACGACTACCCCGTCCTACTCTCGAACGGCTTCCAGCTCCTTGTACCTGAAATAGAATTAGAAAAAAAGGGTGGCCCCCAAGGGGCTCAGCACCTTTGCTGGTATGGTAATCCCGCAGCCCGCATGCTACCGGGCCACACACAACTATTTGTCGTCCTGGCATGCGGTTGATTATATTTAATTCATGCAGGTACACTAATAACACAAAACACCGTACAATCCACAACAGTGGTCACGACAAATACAGACAACACATCCACACCTAATAAATCACTCTTTGTGTTCTTTGACCCTTGAGTGTTTCTCCTCTAATGGAGCTATTTCCTCAATAGACGACACTTACCCACTAATCCGGTTATCCATAAACGCCTCTTACTATAAACTGGGATTCGTATCCATGATCCACAACTCCACATTTTAACAACATATATATCACATCACAATAAGCATTGCAGTACATCAATAAACACATAACATAACGGGTACAGATCTCTTTAGGAACCGCCCCAAAACATAGTTAGTTCACTGGGAGAGCCTAGAGGATGCTGTCAAACTCTTGCTAAGCTCGTTTACATAACTCGTTATCGTCCTGTTAGACGAACGGATAACTTAACATAAAGATGGATCGGATATAGTGATCCGAACACAACATACATAATCCCCAACAGACGTGAGTCAAGAGCCTTGGTT
>CM041781.1:144588101-144636473 GCA_023374045.1 Limonium bicolor
TGCCTTAACTCATGCATTCGTCCTTTAAGCGTTATTAGGGTTATGCTGTCTTTATTTGACTCTAGGTATTTTTTTATCGCCGGCATGGAAGGTATGATCCGACGTCCTTGTAGTTATCCACAGCTTGTAGGTCTTTACGGTATCCACCTTTATTCAGGTAACTGAAGCAGCACTTGTTGTAGCAAGTGCGCCATGCAGGTCGGATCATCATACAGTGTATGTTTATTGCGACAGAGTTTTACTCCTTCAACATTGTATACTTAGCGGTATTGTCTACCTCTCTTGTTGTCATTGGTATGGCGTCACTATCTTTCTTCGTCATCTTCCCGTGTTAGCAATGGTTGGTGTCGTGCGGTCTTTAAACAACCTCATCGAATATTTCAAGTGGACTTAACTGCTTACGTTAATTAATGTATTCCACTTCATGACATCTGCTCGTTATTTAGGCAGGTCATAATTTGTAGTTATTGTATGTTTTGGACAGTTGTTAACGCCCTTCGGCGGACTAAGTAAAAACTAACTTACTACTCCTCACTGTACTATCTCACACCCTGTAACCCAAGGTTAATTTCGGTTGTATTCAGTTCTCAAAGCGTAACTACGCTCTGATACCACTTTTTGTAACACCCCAACCTGAAACTCCACATCCTGAACGATGATAGCTCCCAACTTCAACTGGATATGCAGCGGAATAAATACATAAAAATGGGTGGAGCTACAACGCCGTTAGTCACCCATGTGACTAATAAGGCTAACTCTAATTCAATTTACAACGATACGGTCTGAGCCCTGAATACAAACAGCTTAAAATATACAATTGAAATACCCCAAACCTTAATAAGTTGTTTAAACATTAAATAATAAATTATTAAGACTAAAAAGAGTCTCCGAAACATTAGTAAACAATTTGATAAATAGTAAATACAATTAATTGCCTAAAAGGCAATAAGGACAAAGTATGCTCTAAGCTTGGGATAATTTTGATTAAGGCTTGATGAACTTACCAAGACCTTACTTATATATTAATGAGCCTATTAAATAAATTATCAAAGAAAACCGAGCTTGGAAACAAGTTAAAACACAAAATGTGCTTTAAGGAGTCTTAAAGCACGTTTTTGAAAAATTGTCTTGTAAATGGGTTTTGAATGGCTAAATGTCCATCATTACTCTTTAATTAATATGTGTACTACTTAGTATCACATTTGGAAGTTTAAATCAATGGGAAATCAAAAATCTCACTTTTATGTGCCTTGTTAGAATAGTAACTAAATGAGCTAGTTTGTAACATATGTTAACATGAGTAATTTAATTGAGCAATAAAGACTAAGTAACCCCTTATGTTAAATGGGGGCCGGTTTTGCATGAGGTGAGTCACCACCCTTGCTAACTGATTGAGTAAATAAGTAAGTAATCAAAAGCACTATTTGCTTACGTAAACAATTAATTCTTCAAAAGCATTTTGCAATCAGTGAATCCTCTTCATTCCTTCATTTGCTCAATTTCAACGTATCCCATCTTCCTCTTTCTCTCTTTCACGGTTGAACACACACCACCAACGTACATTCAAATCCTTGTAACTCCTGGCTCACTTGTCCAAATCAAAAACTAAGACCACCAATCTCTTAGTCTCGTCAACTCTTCAACTTGGTCCTTTCAAATCTTCAAGAGCTCCATTTTAGTGCCAGAGGAATCTCCATGGAAGGAGCTTGAGTTCATCTTTTCGTATATTATTGTGCTCCTTTGCTTCAAGGTAAGGAAACTCAAAGAAAAATGATGTTTCCTTCATGTTTTATGTTGTTCGAAAATTTGCCTTAAATGGTGTCCTTACGTGCCTTGTTTTAGCTTCATTCCAACCTTTCAAGACGGGTGGAGTCCTCTCTTGACACATTTCCAAACTCTCTTCAAGTTCTAAGTTGACAAGCAGCAAATATCCTTACCGATTTCTGAAACAAGAAAGAACTTGTGAGGAAAGGAGTAATTATGCTAACCAAAATAGCTTATAATTCCTTTGGAAAATGAACTCACGTTGTCTATTGAAACTACCTAAGAGCCAATGGTAAAGACTTAGAAAATGTTCTCAAAGAGACTAGTAAGGACATACGTATTGTTGTTGTATTGCAGGTCAAAGGCAAATATATTGTGGGAAATTCAGTGTTTAAGATTTATGCATTCTAAGAGCCTAAGTCTATGCATTAAATTTGCACTATGTTGTAATGTGTGTATTTGGTGAATTTTTAAGTAAAGATGTACCTAAGATCATTGGAAAGTTTATACATATGATGGGTGTAAGGAACTTACGCAGCAGGACTTGAAAATGCAAGTACGTCAATTCTGTAGCTTCGGTCCGGGACTTGGGATTTGGATGACATCCCGGACCATATATCACAAAGTGCCGAGTTCACATAGTTTTAGGTCCGGGACTTGGGTCTTGTACAAGGACCCGGACCACCCTCCTTAAATCACCCGAGAGTTTTTTTGCCTAGACTGGTCCGGGACTTAGGACCTGTATGAAGTCCCGGACCACCCTGTTAAATGTAGCCGAGAGTACAAGACTGTCTTGGTCCGGGACTTAGGTGAGTACAAGGTCCCGGACCACCCTATCAAAACATACCGTGAGTTGTGTAAGTGTTGATCCGGGACTTAAGGTAGGACCAAGTCCCGGACCACTCTAAAGATGTTGTTTAAGGTATAAAAGATGTGTAGATGGGGATTGATAAGTAATGATGTTGTAAGGATGTTAAGGACATGTTAGATGTGATATAAAGACAACCAAGTGGGTGGAAAGTTGTAATAAAATGTGAAAGTAAAACAAGTTAAAAATGTCAAGTTGTTTAACTAGTTAACGAGGGTAAGTTATGAGCGTTAGACTTTAACAAACATGTTACCCCGATGTTGATAAAAGTAAATGTAATGTTGCCAGTTGTTCGAGAATTGCTCGAGGAACATAAATGGACATGATAAAGTGGACTCCGGTGACAGGTATGGTTTTCTTGCAACCTGTGTTCCGGATTACACCGGTTGTATGCCAATGTGTTTTCCTGTATGTTTGCCACGTTGTAAGATAAAACATGTAATGAGTTTCAGTATTCATATATGTGGCGTGTTTAGTTCCGATACCATCTAACCTCGAAAGTGTTAACCTTAGCTAACTGAGTCTAGGATCACAGAGAGTTTGGTATTCGGATTAAACGACCCGAACCATGGGGCGTTCTAACCACGGCTATGCGTGAGTTAAATGTGTGGTATGTGTATGTGAGTGTAGGGATCTCCCTTGTGTGTTTAACCCAGTTGTAATACTGTATGGTGTGTAGATATGATAGACTCCATAGTGGGGTTCTAACTATATTCTAAGTAAGTATGTACTAACAGTAGTGAGGAATCCGGTTTGGCGGTCGCGCGTTGTTTGGGAGTGGGTATCCTTTTTAGCTTTACCCTTCTCTCTGTTATGGTTGTTTCCCTCACGGGTTATGATCTCCCATTAGCTTATCCCAAAGCTTAGCTATTCCGACTTACGATCGGTTTAGGGGGAAATGTGTTTGTGTGGTTGTTCGGGTCACTAAATCCGATCCATCTTTAGGTAAGTTACTCGTCCGACTATTAGGGCGGTAATGAGTTTTGTTATAACGAGCTTAACATGGGGTGATATCATTCCCTAGGCTCACCAGTGTATTAACTATGTTTGGGCCGGTTCCTAAGAGATCCGTACCCGTTATGTATGTGTTATTTGTATGTTGCAAAGTTATTGTGATGTGATGTTATATGTCGCTTAGAAGTGAAATATGAGGATCATGGTATGATTCCTAGTAATAAAAGACGTTTGTGGAAACCCGATAGTGGGTAAGTGTCGTCTATTGAGGAAATAGCTCCGTTAGGGGGGAAATACTATAGGGTGGAAGAACTCAAAGAGTGATTGGTTAAGTATGGATGAGTTATTTTTGTTAAGCCCATTGGGGTGAAATATATTGTGTCGTGAGTTTATGTTTCACATGCTCGATTTAAATGTAATCAACTGCATGCTAAGACGACAAATAGTTGTGCGTGGCCCGGTAGCATGTGGGCTGCGGGATTACCATACCAGCAAGGTGCTGAGCCCCTGGGGGGCCACCCTTTCTTTCCTTTTCTATTTCAGGTACAAGGAGCTGGAGCCGTTCGAGAGTAGGACGGGGTAGTTGTTGCGTACGGGTAATTGATGTAGTCACTTGTAACCTGTAGGTGTAGTAAGACCGAAATTGTTCTCGGCATTAGTTGTAAATACTCGGTACAGTTGGAAAGTGTTTGTATAATGAATGTTGGTAGTAATAAAAGACGGTATTGTATAGTTGCTCGGGATCTAGTCCATCAGACCGATACAGTTGTGTAAATGTTTGCCTTGTTAGCCACGTGGTGGTTAACGGCGGTAACACCGATGAGTTAGTTATGTGATGATGTGTATTTTCCGCTGCAGTTTAATGTAAAGTATGTTGTTGTGTTGGGGTGTTACAAAAAGTGGTATCAGAGCGAAGTATCGCTCTGATGACTGAATTAGTGAGCTTAGGAAGTACCGAGTTAGGATTTCAGTATATGTGGGTTAGGGGATGAGTGATAGCGTGAGAGATACGCTAGTTGGAGACCGTGAATATTGGAAACCTACCATATACATCCCACCCTCCACAATCCCTGGTTATAACCTGGGAAGGAACGCCAGAGAGATGAAAGTCCCCTCGTACTCGGGAATACTCGACCTGGCTGCATTTAAATGTCCTTATAAGTACGGAGAGCCTGTCATACGGTAGATTCCGAAAGGTGTGAATCGCGAAGACAGTTCCCATTTTAACAATGTCTGTCGCATAAGGTAGCGAAAAGTGAAGAATCATGCACATAAGAGAATAGAATTTCCAGCAACCTGGATCAACATGCCGAGCAGTCGAGAAAAACCAGCTTGCAACGCACAGCGTGCAACAGGCAAGAAGTGAGGTAATGAAACCCGAGACAAGTGTCCACGGGACTACAATGTTAACTAATACAACCAATGGTATACCGACCGATTAAGGAACTACAACGTAGTATGAGGAGGATGTAATCTAAGAAAGGGGTCTCCCAGAAGGGGAACACCCTAGTTAATGGTCACCATGTGAAAATAGTGAGAAAAAAAAACCCAGAGATTGATTGTTAAGACTGTGAGATCAAGTAAGGGCAGCAAGGCCACTAATGTCAGAGTAAGCGGAAACAATACCGCAACCAATGCTTATTGGACCAGTAGCCAGTTAGCATGGCGCACTTGCCATGGCAAGTGCCGCTATAACAAGGTTGTACGGAAACTTAAAACAACTACAGGTACTTAGTAAAGTATCGTGAAGTTAAGTGAGACCAGCATAGTTGTGGAAAGGCTTAGCAGCCCGACCTCTGCAATTGGAAGTACACCAGTCAGCAAGAAGCTAGACTGGCTAACAGGAAAAGTTGTGAAGCCACGAATAATCTTTTAGACTTAAATTCATCTTCAAAACCTTTTTCAAACCAAATTTTCTTTCAAACCATTTATTTCCAACCTTCCTTGAAACCAGACCAGGAGACCCCACCGGCCTCAGTGCCACGTGGTAGGTAAGTTATACCCAGTGACCTTTAAATAACCGGATGGAACCGGTAAACCAAGGGTAGCAACCCGAGGGAATGGATAGAGACCATAAAAAAACACATAGTGGATAAACCTTCCCTTGATTAAGATCGGGAAGCACGGAATGCATATTATCACAGGATAATATAAGGGAGTTGACAACAGAATACTTCACCTAGGCGCGTGACGGACACTACGAGTGTACCACTGAATTGTGGGACACCGCACTCCGATAGGAGCTTGTGGCCTGGCAGACCTTCTTATAGTTAACCGGTAGTAGCAATGTATCACAGGATACCCCACATATGTATACGAGTGGAATCTGAAACACGGAAGTATCGACTCCATACTACGGACCGAAGTAAAAGTCAGACCAAGTAAAAATTACCAAGAATGGTAGAAAGAAACCAGTAAGGTCAATAAGACTACAAGAATCAGTGAATTTATTTTAAGGAAATGTCTAAAGGTGAACAAGTGCGAAGTGCACTAGTTGATAAATAAGAACATGGAATATGTCTTAAGAATCCTGAGGGATGAATGTAATAGCTGGAGAGTACCCGACCTAAATATGGTGAGGCAGATGCCTATTATGGATATGTTAATGCGCAATGATCGGGATGAGACTCCCGAGATGATCACTAGAGATATCAATCTCACTAAAGGGAATATTTTACCCAGTCAAGAACGCAAGGAAAAGCAGTTAATTAAATGTACTCATAATGGAAAGCCAGATGTAATGGCATAACCTAGTAACACCCAGGAGCTATCCTGAAAGGGGTGTTTGGATCAACAGTGGTTGAACGGAATAACGTGACAGAAACGCAAGGGTTGAAACTAACACCCAGTTTAACCTTAAGGCGTCAGGAGGAACTCTGACATCCTTGAAGGGACATCCCATGAAAGGAATAACGACCTTGTCATGGAGCCCAATACAACCTATAAACCGTGTAATGTTGTTCGTAGAAGTAAATGAATGTGAACAGCCTATAATGAGTGGAGCTCGAGGCAATAGGGCTTATAAGCCACAAGTAAAATGTCATAAGTGAATTTTGTCGACTACGAAAGTTTATGGTATATAAGTAATAAAAGCGGATAACGAACCACTATCTAAAGAGTGGGGATACCTCTTAGTATTGTGAAACCGCCAGAACGGTAGTAATGAGTAGGAATATGTCTAGAGAATATGTTAAGGGTTGACCATATTGTTAATATCCAGGAATGATGTGAGTAGAAATAATTCGAAAATAACTGTTTGTACCAGTTGTGGAGACCGAAGGGTAATAAGTCTAATAGCAACCACCAGAGGTGTGTGATGCTAAATGTGTAATGAGCAACGCTCAAGGAGCATATAGACCCGAAGAATAGAGTACCCAGTAATCAGCCAAATAAATGGCGAAACACAGTGTAATGGCGAAAGCTAATATAATAGCTGATGCAGTGTGAATTGATGTTATACAGTGAGTAACCGCACGATGCGCAGTAAGCGACCGTTGCATGAGTATTATTAAATAATAAAATGGCCAACAAGCACAGTTATGAATTAGACACAATGAACATGTAAGATAAGTGATGACATACAGACTGGGCAGCAAGCCAGTACTTGATACTATGTGATAAGGAATACAGTGTGAATCCCTTGCAAACGCATAAGAGATTTACTGTCAAGAGTTTACACCTCTGCACTTTGTATGACTGAGTGTTTTGGTATTGCTCTTGTGCAATAATGATCGAGAGGGATAGTTAGAAATTCGGGAAATGTCAATTGTGGTAGAAGTATAAAGAGAATTATAACAGGATAAAGACCGAAGCATAGGAAATGCAAGGTCGTATCAATGAAAGGATACTTGATTCACAATAAGTGACTATAGTTACACAGTGTGTTAAATATTGGTATGGAATATACCACAGCTGTTGGAAATGACTGAAAGTATACTACACATTAGGTAGTAGTTCAAATTCAACCGATAGTGAGTCGGAAGAAATCAGGCGAATTATGGTGGAATACAATAAGTCATCATGAGATGCATAGAAAGTTGAAACTCACCGAGTTCGCTCGTGGTAAGAAATACCACGCGTCGGTTGAGAAACCGTTATTACCTAGATAAGGGTGATAATAGGGAATGTACAATACAGTAGGAATAATGTATGAACAACTAAGTTCTAGATTATCAGGAATCGCATAGCAGAAACTAGTGAGCCAGCGATCCAAGTGTTGGATGTGCGTTGTGAATATGAGTGAATGGCTAATTAGTAACGCCTAGAAGTTTCACAGGCCAGAATCGAAACTGGTTATGAATTAAATAAACTCTAAAGAGAACTCTTGGTTAGGGACTAAACCGCCAATATGGCTAAGATCCTCAAACCAGAACACATTGTATAATAAACCGTGTGGAGATTAAACACTTCACGACGGTGGAATGTTATAGCACAGTGAGTAAGTGATTGATTACGTGGGCGTAATCCCTTTTAAGGGGGGTAGAGCGCAAAACCACTTAGTGTCTATTACCGTACAAGTGAACGTGAACTATGGTGTGCATAGCACAAAATAATTTGTTTTGATGAGTGGTGTGTGTGTTACATAAACATACACATTCATTCATGGTTTAATTGTGGTAATTACGCACAGAAGATGCGAATACCATTGTGATGAATGTGTACCATTGTGATGAATGTGTTCATTTTGGCAACAGTTGTGTGTGGAGTACAAGTGTGGGAGTAAAGAAACTCCCGGGGAACTAAACCCCGACAGTATATGTTTATATGATACTAAATGTTAAACTGTATGTTGTATTTTGATAAAATATGTGTATGTGTACAATATAGTGATATGAAAGGTATGAAACCGACATAGAACCTAGTGAGAATAAGATTCCCTAGGTAACTGGATTAAAGTGAATGGAGATAACTGATGACGAGTTCTATCCTTGGAGATGTATGACTATGACTAGAAAAACTAAAAGATAGAAAATGAAATGAAATGAGTGTATTAGTTGATGTTTGAAAATGAAGTGGGAGGTGGAACTTGATTTGCATGCGATCAAGGGAAGCCGAACACAAATTGGGGTGGAAGGATAGTTCAACATTGATGCTGATCACATCAGGGTTGGATGATTCTTGAAGCTCCCTACAAGTGGTCACAAATAACCACGCTGGAAAAAAAGGGAATAAAGAGCATAAGTTGGACTTGGAGTTGTATGTGTTTTCAAAAGGGTTTTGAACCGGTATTTATAAAACGTCGATAGATACCTTACATAGCTAAGTTCACTTACTTAACCTCATAAGGAAATTTTAAATTTAAGTGATTGTTTTGACCTCCCAAAGGAACGGGGACAATATGTGTCCATCGCGACCGGGTTCTGCGGGAGCACAGTGTATACAAAAGAAATTTTTGGTTGCTATACGTGCTAAGACATGCTGTGTGGAATGTGTAAAAAAAAAATTTAATTGGACCTTGAGTCCTAACGTGGTTAAGTCCGAAGTGTTATGTTATCAAGACCTATGAGTCTAAATGATGTTGTGTTACCTAGACCTATGTGTCTAAAGGATGTTATGTTATCAGGACCTATGGGTCTAAATGTTGTTATGTTGCCCAGACAAGAGAGTCTAAGGGTTGTTATGTATGTGCAAATGTTGTTAAGGTACCCGGACCATTAAGTCCGAGGTTACTATGTAAGTATGTTATGTTATGTATGGATGTGGATATGTTACTCGGACCGCTAAGTCCGGGACTGTGATGTAAAGTATGTTTGGTTATGGAAGTGTTTTATTATACAAGTAATTCCCGTATTCTAACCCAATGATATGTGGGAAGTGTGAACTTCGGGGACGAAGTTCTTTTAAGGGGGGTAGATTGAAATACCCCAAACCTTAATAAGTTGTTTAAACATTAAATAATAAATTATTAAGACTAAAAAGAGTCTCCGAAACATTAGTAAACAATTTAATAAATAGTAAATACAATTAATTGCCTAAAAGGCAATAAGGACAAAGTATGCTCTAAGCTTGGGATAATTTTGATTAAGGCTTGATGAACTTACCAAGACCTTACTTATATATTAATGAGCCTATTAAATCAATTATCAAAGAAAACCGAGCTTGGAAACAAGTTAAAACACAAAATGTGCTTTAAGGAGTCTTAAAGCACGTTTTTGAAAAAATTGTCTTGTAAATGGGTTTTGAATGGCTAAATGTCCATCATTACTCTTTAATTAATATGTGTACTACTTAGTATCACATTTGGAAGTTTAAATCAATGGGAAATCAAAAATCTCACTTTTATGTGCCTTGTTATTATGAATAGTAACTAAATGAGCTAGTTTGTAACATATGTTAACATGAGTAATTTAATTGAGCAATAAAGACTAAGTAACCCCTTATGTTAAATGGGGGCCGGTTTTGCATGAGGTGAGTCACCACCCTTGCTAACTGATTGAGTAAATAAGTAAGTAATCAAAAAGCACTATTTGCTTTACGTAAACAATTAATATCTTCAAAAGCATTTGCAATCAGTGAATCCTCTTCATTCCTTCATTTGCTCAATTTCAACGTATCCCATCTTCCTCCTTTCTCTCTTTCACGGTTGAACCAGCACACACCAACGTACAACTTCAAATCCTTGTAACTCCTAGCTCACTTGTCCAAATCAAAAACTAAGACCCAATCTCTTATCTCGTCAAGCTCTTCAACTTGGTCCTTTCAAATCTTCAAGAGCTCCATTTTAGTGCCAAGAGGAATCTCCATGGAAGGAGCTTGAGTTCATCTTTTCGTATATTATTGTGCTCCTTTGCTTCAAGGTAAGGAAACTCAAAGAAAAATGATGTTTCCTCCATGTTTTGTTGTTCGAAAATTGCCTTAAATGGTGTCCTTACGTTGCCTTGTTTTAGCTTCATTCCAACCTTTCAAGGACTGGGTGGAGTCCTCTCTTGACACATTTCCAAACTCTCTTCAAGTTCTAAGTTGACAAGCAAGCAAATATCCTTACCGATTTCTGAAACAAGAAAGAACTTGTGAGGAAAGGAGGTAATTATGCTAACCAAAAATAGCTTATAATTCCTTTGGAAAATGAAACGTTGTCTATTGAAACTACCTAAAGAGCCAATGGTAAATGACTTAGAAAAATGTTCTCAAAGAGACTAGTAAAGGACATACGTATTGTTGTGTGTATTTGCAGGTCAAAGGCAAATATATTGTGGGAAATTCAGTGTTTAAGATTTATGCATTTAAGAGCCTAAGTGCTATGCAATTTAAATTGTGCACTATGTTGTAATGTGGTGTATATTTGGTGAAGTTTTGAGTATAAGAGTGTACCTAAGATCATTGGAAGTTTATACATATGATGGGTGTAAAGAACTTACGCAGCAGGACTTGAAAAATGCAAGTACGTCAATTCTGTAGCTTCGGTCCGGGACTTGGGATTTGGATGACATCCCGGACCAGTATATCAAAAAGGCCGAGAGTTATACATAGTTTAGGTCCGGGACTTGGGTCTTGTACAAGGACCCGGACCACCCTCCTTAAATCACCCGAGAGTTTTTGCCTAGACTGGTCCGGGACTTAGGACCTGTATGAAGTCCCGGACCACCCTGTTAAATGTAGCCGAGAGTACAAGACTGTCTTGGTCCGGGACTTAGGGTGAGTACAAGGTCCCGGACCACCCTATCAAAACATACCGTGAGTTTGTGTAAGTGTTGATCCGGGACTTAAGGTAAGGACCAAGTCCCGGACCACTCTAAAGATGTTGTTTAAGGTATAAAAATGATGTGTAAAGATGGGGATTGATAAGTAATGATGTTAAGGACATGTTAGATGTGATATAAAGACAACCAAGTGGGTGGAAAGTTGTAATAAAATGTGAAAGTAAAACAAGTTAAAAATGTCAAGTTGTTTAACTAGTTAACGAGGGTAAGTTATGAGCGTTAGACTTTAAACAAACATGTTACCCCGATGTTGATAAAAGTAAATGTAATGTTGCCAGTTGTTCGAGAATTGCTCGAGGAACATAAATGGACATGATAAAGTGGACTCCGGTGACAGGTATGGTTTTCTTGCAACCTGTGTCCTACCGGATTACACCGGCTTGTATGCCAATGTGTTTTCCTGTATGTTTGCCACGTTGTAAGATAAAACATGTAATGAGTTTACAGTAATTCATATGTGGCGTTTAGTTCCGATACCATCTAACCTCGAAAGTGTTAAACCTTAGCTAACTGAGTCTAGGATCACAGGAGAGTTTGGTATTCGGATTAAACGACCCGAACCATGGGGCGTTCTAACCACGGCTATGCGTGAGTTAAATGTGTGGTATGTGTATGTGAGTGTAGGTATCTCCCTTGTGTGTTTAACCCAGAGTAATACTGTATGGTGTGTAGTACGATAGACTCCATAGTGGGGTTCTAACTAATATTAAAGTAAGTATGTACTAACAGTAGTGAGGAATCCGGTTTGGGGTCGCGCGTTGTTTGGGAGTGGGTATCCTTTTTAGCTTTACCCTTCTCTCTGTTATGGTTGTTTCCCTCACGGGTTATGATCTCCCATTAGCTTATCCCAAAGCTTAGCTATTCTGACTTACGATCGGTTTAGGGGGAACATGTGTTTGTGTGGTGTGTTCGGGTCACTAAATCCGATCCATCTTTAGGTAAGTTACTCGTCCGACTATTAGGGCGGTAATGAGTTTTGTTATAACGAGCTTAACATGGGGTGATATCATTCCCTAGGCTCACCAGTGTATTAACTATGTTTGGGCCGGTTCCTAAGAGATCCGTACCCGTTATGTATGTGTTATTTGTATGTTGCAAAGTTATTGTGATGTGATGTTATATGTCGCTTAGAAGTGAAATATGAGGATCATGGATATGATTCCTAGTATGTAAAAGAGACGTTTGTGGAAACCCGATAGTGGGTAAGTGTCGTCTATTGAGGAAATAGCTCCGTTAGGGGAGAAATACTATAGGGTGGAAGAACTCAAAGAGTGATTGGTTAAGTATGGATGAGTTATTTTTGTTAAGCCCATTGGGGTGAAATATATTGTGTCGTGAGTTTATGTTTCACATGCGATTTAAATGTAATCAACTGCATGCTAAGACGACAAATAGTTGTGCGTGGCCCGGTAGCATGTGGGCTGCGGGATTACCATACCAGCAAAGGTGCTGAGCCCCTGGGGGGCCACCCTTTCTTTCCTTTTCTATTTCAGGTACAAGGAGCTGGAGCCGTTCGAGAGTAGGACGGGGTAGTTGTTGCGTACGGGTAATTGATGTAGTCACTTGTAACCTGTAGGTGTAGTAAGACCGAAATTGTTCTCGGCATTAGTTGTAAATACTCGGTACAGTTGGAAAGTGTTTGTATAATGAATGTTGGTAGTAATAAAGGAGACGGTATTGTATAGTTGCTCGGGGATCTAGTCCATCAGACCGATACAGTTGTGTAAATGTTAGCCTTGTTAGCCACGTGGGTGGTTAACGGCGTGTAACACCGATGAGTTAAGTTATGTGATGATGTGTATTTTCCGCTGCAGTTTAATGTAAAGTATGTTGTTGTGTTGGGGTGTTACAACAATACTGTAAAATGATACAGATAGTAATAATCCCATATCTTAACATCTACCCCGCCTACGCTCGGTCGGGTAAGCTAGCAGGCCGCACAAGCTATTTTGTCGAATACATGCAGTTCATTTTTATTATACAACAGTAAACACACAACATGCAATATTCGCGACAAGCAGTCATAGCAAGGACAATAATGTCACACAGAACAAGACTCCAGAAGGTCTAGTTAGATGTTCTGTTATTGATTGATAGTAGTCATGCCCACACAAGGGACCAACAATAGCACAAAGGTACTAGAATATAAGGGAGGTATAGTGACCTCGTTAACCTCTATCTTCATAGAGTAAATTGATCGGGTATGATAAACCCTTAGACGAGATGGGACTCTCGTATAAGTAGGTGGGTAAAGTTCCCTCAAGAGAGAACGTAGTCAACTCCTGTACTTAAAAGATGTGGGAAAGGTATGAATAAAATCTTTAGGCGAGAATGGGACTCTCGCGAATTTTCATGGGGAACCGGGAATCGGTCCCACCGAGATTAATGTTGTAACACCCCAACCACCACCGTACACTTAACATCAATCTGCAGCGGAAATCTCAACTCATCACATTACTTAATTCAATGGTGTTACACGCCGTTAACCACCCACGTGGCTAACAAGGCTAATACATATACATTTGTATCGGTCTGATGGACTGGATTCCCGAGCAACTACACAATACAATCCTCATTCCATTTTCAACATTTATTATATACATACATTCCCACTGTACCGAGTATTTACAAACTAATGCCGATAACAATTTCGGTCTTACTACGCTTACAATGCTTACGCCATTTAAATGGCTACCCATGTATAAACATCTACCCCGTCCTACTCTCGAACGGCTTCCAGCTCCTTGTACCTGAAATAGAAAAGGAGAGAAAGGGTGGCCCCCAAGGGGCTCAGCACCTTTGCTGGTATGGTAATCCCGCAGCCCACATGCTACCGGGCCACGCACAACTAATTGTCGTCTTAGCATGCAGTTGATTATATTTAAATCATGCATACAAGCCATAAACATACAACACATAACATTTCGCCTCAATGGGCTCAACCTATAACCAACACATCCACACTTAACCAACCATTCAATGATTCCTTAAACCCTAGAGTGGCTCTCCTCTAAAACGGAGCTACTTCCTTAACGAACGACATGTACCCATTAATCGGGTTATCCTTAAACGCCTCTTGTCACAAACTGGGATTCATTTCCATGATCCACACATCCCATATCCTACAACATAACTCATTCCACACATAACAAACCATAACAAAACCTTTCTTGTTTCGACGTACACATGACAACCACCATCATTCTAAACACCTAACGTATACTTATCGTAGCATAGCAAGGGAATTTGCATAGCACAACACCAATACATAACACCGTAAATCGGTTCTCACAAGGAACCTTCCACCATAGTTAGTATTCATAGTGAGCCTAGAGATTATTACCAATCCCATGTTAAGCTCGTTACCAACCTCGTTACCGTCCGGTTATATAGAACGGTTAACTTATACCCAAGGTGTGTCGGATATAGTAATCCCAAGCACACCGAAATAACATTCGTATGCCCCTGTGGCCCGACGTGAGTCAGTAACTAGCTTTGGATAAGCTAAGGGAAGGTAGAAACCAAATTGGAATACCACCTATACATACACCAAGAGAGCCGAACCGGATATGACATCGACTCCCGTCCATCACACGCGTGGCCGGAACAACCGGACTCCTCACCCCCATTAGTATATATATACTTATAAATAAGTAGTTAGAGATCCATTATGGAGCCTACTACATCCACACACCATACGGTATCATGACCGAGTTAAGCACACAAGGGAGGTTCACACACTTGCATATAACAACAATGTCCAACTAACTCACACATAGCCGTGGTTAGCACGTTCCCAAGGTTTGGGCCGTCAACTCCGAATACCGATCACTCATGTGTATCTAGATTTGGTTAGCTAAGGTTTAACACATATTTGAGGTTAAACGGTATCGGAGACCAGATGCGCCACATAAATGAATTACTATAAACTCATTACATGTTTTAATCTTACAAGGTGGCAACACTCATAAAAACATATTGGCATACAAGCCGGTGTAATCCGGTAGGACACAGGTTGCAAGAAAACCATACCTGTCGCCACGGTCCACTATATCATGTCCTTTTAGGTTCCTCGAACAAATCCCGTACAACTGGTAACATCACAATTACTTTTATTAATATTGGGGTAACATGTTTGCTTAACGTTTAAAGCGCCCATAGTTTACCCCGTCATTCCCGTTACACTTAACTTACTCTTGTGATATTAAGTTTACAACTCTCACATCAAACCCAACACTTGTTTACACATTTTAAGGCCTTTATATGCCACCAAACAAGGCCTAAACATCACCTAAAACCATTACCATTCAATTCCCCATGATTAGAAGCCTTTAAAACAGATTTTGCAACACTTTTGACCTGGTCCGGGACTTGGTCCGGACCCAAGGTCCCGGACCACTTGTAGAATGTTCTCTCGGCCTTATTTTACCCTTGGTCCGGGTCTTGGTCCTGGACTAAGGACCCGGACCACTTCTAAACTTCACTCTCGTCTGGCTCTTTTAAGGGGTGGTCCGGGTACCTATGCAAGGGCTAGGTCCCGGACCATGTTATTAACTTGTCAAAACATCATTTTTAAACCCCTAAACCAACCTTAAACCTTACCTAATCATTCCATAAACTTTCCACATGTTTCCTACATGTTTAAACACCTTAAAACAAGCACTAAACTTTCCTAAATCATCACTAACTGGTTACTCAATCCCTTACAACAATTCCTAGCACTTATAACATTTTTCTTAGATTTCTAAGTGGTATATCATGCCTACTACCTTAACTAACCAAAGTGTTGTCTCACAAACTTTACCACCACTCCAAAAGCATTATTTCTCACACACACCTCCTTTGCACAATTGCTTCTAATTTCCACAAGTTTTCACTTAGACCTTCACTAGGCATTTCTTTTCCTTTGTTTACCAAATCTTGAACAAGACTTAACACTTCACATAACAATTCCTTAGTGTGTTCAAAACACCCATTTGAGTTCTAAATCCTCCAAGACAATGCCCATGGCACTTTAACACCTAAGAACACCATGATTCACCTTCTTCCTCCATCTTAACACTTAACAAGTTCCTAGTACCTTCTAGGTCTTAAAATCTCATTTCATCACATAAACTCCTTTGTTTATCAACTAAATTTTGCCATAGCTTCTCTTGTAAACCCTCACACCCAAACACTTAGGTTCTCACCTTTAGACAACCAAGAACACTTAATCACTTAATACACTTCCTTACACACAAACATATTGTTTTTCATCCTTTAACCATTCAAGACATTCATCTTTACAAGAAATGCCCTCTACACACAACAACTAGCCTTTAACTACACTACATCACAATATAGTGCATAACTTAAATTGCTTGGCTCTTAGGCCCTTAAATGCATGGCTCTTAGGCCCTTAAATTGCATAAATCTTAAACACTGAATTTCCCACATAAGTATGCCTTTGACCTGCAATTACACACACCAAGACATATGTTCCTTTACTAGTCTCCTTGAGAACACCTTACTAAGTCATTCACCATTTGCTCTTTAGGTAGTTTTTAACAAGCATTATAAGCTCATTTCTCCTAAGGCATTAAACCACATTGAGATAGCATATTTACCTCTTTTCCTCCCAAATTTCTTTCGTTTCCTTAAAAACCGGTAAGGCATTTGGTTCCTTTGCCAACTACTAAACATTATACAAACAACATAATGAGTATTCAAGCTTTAAGCTCCATCTCATTGTAAACCCTAGGTTTACATTATTTCAAAACATTAATGTAGTTGTTTTACCTTAATCTTTGAAGGGTGTTTGAATATCTATGAAGAGAGGATCCACTAGTCCTTGAAAGATTCAAATGGAGCTAGAACAAAGCAACACAAGGAGCTCCATCAATGAATATTTTCGGTCACACAAAAACATGGAGGAAACTTGATTTTTCTTTGAGATTCCTTACCTAGAAGCAAAAGAGAGTAATAATGTGTAGAAACACAAGCTCAAGCTCCATCAATGGTGATTCTCCATGGCACCAAAATTGAGCTCTTGGAGATTTGAAAAGGGTAGAAGTGTAGAGCTTGACCTAACTAAGACAAATATGGTCTTAGAATTTGATTTGGAGCATGGAGTTGGATTTGGCAAGGAAATGAAGATGGAGAAGAGAGGAGCTGTAGCAAGTCGTAAATGGGGAAGGGAGGAGATGAAGAAACCGTGTGAAATGAGAGAAGAGAAGGAAATGAGAAAGTAAGTTTGCTTTTGGAGATATTTATGTTATAAAGCAAAATAGTACTTTACTTAGTCATTCTTTCTTTTCTTAGTAAACTAACAAGGGTGGTGAGTCACCACACCTTAAAAACCGGCCCCAAATAGTACCTAGGGGTATTTTAGACTTTATTAATCAATTGTCTCACTTATAGTAACATATGTTACAAACTAGCTTATAAAAATCACTATTCACCAAAAACAAGGCACATAGAAGTGAAATTTTTTATTTCCCATTGATACAGCCACCCAAATGTGATACTATATAGTACACATGTTAATTAAAGAGTAATGATGGACATTTAGCCATTCAAACCTCATTTACAAGACAATTTTTCAAAAACGTGCTTTAAGACTCCTTAAAGCACATTTTGTGTTTTAACTTGTTTTAAAGCTTGGTTTTCTTTGGTAAATGATTTAATATGTTCATTAACATATTATAAGGTATAGGTATGACCATTAGGTCTTTTACAAATTTATCCCAAGCTTAGAGCACATTTTTGCTCTTATTGACTTTAAGGTATTTATTTGTGTTTGTTTGGTTTCATTGTCTACCAAAGTTTCCTAAGGACTTAATTAGCCTTATAAAGTCATAATTAAATATTATCAAGTTGGTGCTCTTTGAGTCCTAGCCAAGTTCACTCCAACCTTAGAGCATGTTTTTGCTCAAACCGTGTCTTAATGTTTTATTGCGCTTTACTATGGTTTAAATTGTACATTTATTGTTTCTAAGGCACTTTTTAGCCTTTAAATACCATAGTTTAACATTTACACAACATACCAAGGTTTAGGGATTTCAATCTACCCCCCTTAAAAGAACTTCGTCCTCGAAGTTCACCTTTCCTCGCATCATTGGATTAGAATACGGGAATTACTATAGCCATAAAACTTCCATTACCAACCACCCTTTACATCAAAACCTCGGACTTAATGGTCCGGGCAACATATCCACATTATACATAAAATATCATACTCACATGGTAACCTCGGACTTAATGGTCCGGGTACCTTCACCACACTCGCACTTATACAATATCCCTCAGACTCTTAGGTCTGGGTGACATAACCACATTTGGACTCGTAGGCCCGGGTAACACAACACATTTAGACTCATAGGTCTTGATAGCATACCACTACTAGAAAAACGGCATTAGCGACGGACAATTCCGTCTCTAATCCGTCGCTAAACGATATTAGCGACGGATTAGAGACGGAATTGTCCGTCGCTAATGCCATCGTCGCTAATGCCAAAGTCGCGTCGGAAGCCGTCATCCGTCGCCAAATAGCGACGGATTAGAGACGGAACTGTCCGTCGCTAATCGCCAAATAGCGACGGATTAGAGACGGAACTGTCCGTCGCTAATCTGGCGACGGAAATTTACATTTTTCTTATTTATTTGTTAGCGACGGAATGGCCGTCGCTATTCCGTCGCTAATCAGTTTTAATTTTAAAAAAAATATTTAATATTTTGATTCGTAGCCATATTTTCACCTGTAAATGTGGACATATAACACATTTTATTCATATCCACCTTTAATATGCAATACCATAAACAGTTGTACTCATTAATCTCACAAGCAGACCAAAAATAAATGTTCAGTCAACACAACCATGAAATAGTGCAGTCGAATTTGATACAGACATAGTTCAAGCTAATAAAGTCAAATATCATATCTATCTAATACCCCCCCCCCCAACCATGTCCATCCCCTGGACGATATCCCATATGATCACCCGGACCACCCGAACCACCTGAGCCATCACGTGGATCTCTAGGCCACTGACCCCATCCACCCGTACTAGAGCCAGCACCAGGATCACCGTACGGTCGACTCTGCTGAGAGGGAAACATTTGGGAGATCTGCGCTCGTATCATCCTCTGCATCTCCTCGCCATATATCTCCTGGCGCATCGCTTCCCTCTCCTCAATACGAACCTGCCGCCTGTAATTTTCATCGAACCTCTGAGTCAGATCCTGCTCAATCTCCATCTTCATGGACTCGTATGTGGTATGGTCTTTGCCGGAAGCACGTGAGCTAGTGCCGGTGGAGTGAAATGAATCAGGGAAGTACGCCGGTGCTAGCTCCCCCACACCATAGACCCTCTGCTTTCTGGATTTCCCTTCAACAGCCTTATAAAAAATTTCATTAGGGTCTACTGGTGTGGCTTGCAGAGATGGATCATCAGGAGTGGTTGACTCCTGAGTGGCAGCATCTAACAGCTCTTCGTATTTATGCTTCATAATCATAACACAATGATATATATAATTAGTACTCATCGCTAATGAATAAATTTCAATAATGTAATCAACTTAAATAAGTTAATTAAAACACTTACCAGTTTCCTCGACCTTGGGGCATACAGGCACACTGTTTCCATGCTCATCCTTGCTCGAATGAGTGTATGAACAATGTGTAAGCATCCGGTTTGTACCGTATTTCTTAGTCTACAAAAAAACACTTGATTAAATTAGAGCAAGCCTTTAAAAAATTTGACAGAACCTCCCCGTTTTTTTACATTTCCCACACATAAAAACCAGGATTGTTCAGTCAGAATCAGATAATATTGATTAATCAATCAAGGCTTAAAAAAATCTGACATAACCTCCCCTGTTCTTATGCATTTGCCCACACATATACAATCCAATATTGCACATATCAGCATCTGATAACAATCACAACTCACATAATGCATTCAAAGTTGCATTATCACATTCACATTCACATTCACATTCACATTCACATTCACATTCACATTCACACGTACTTGCATCCATTTTCATATACACTTACATAACAAAAAAAACTCACCAGAACCCTCTGATGCTCCTTTATCGAGCGAGAACCGCATGCATGAGTAGATAGACCACCGCCAGGTGTATGCTCAGTCCGCCGGTTGCGAGAGTTAATCTCGCTGATCTTCTTACGCTTCTCATTCGCCCATTCGTGTTCCCAAGCCTGCCAGATTTCATCGCTGACTTTTCTCCTCATTCTCTTAGCCTTCATCTTGTATAGTGTGTCTGAATAACGTTTTCTGGCCAAGGCGCAGAATATCTCATAGACAACACTCTCAATGGCAGGATCCCAACGGAAGCGCTTCTGCATAAATTAGTAAGTGTAAGCATAACATATACAAAAAAAGAAGTTAAATATCAAGAATGGTTAAATACCTTGAATTCATTGAAATAGAATCTATGCCCGTCCTGGCCCAAACCCTCCCAATTATAACCCTCTGGAAACCACCTCGTCTCAAGCAAGGAAGAAAAGAACGAGCAACCTTGTTTGCAGGTAGTAGCTCCCTATAATTATATAATGCGTCACAATTGACAATTAGCATATATATTTAAAACAAAGTTTATTGAGAATTGTTTTTTACTTACATAGTACTTACCTATCAGAGATAGTAATGACCACGCGGGGATCAACACCACCACCGTGTGTAGGGTGTGAAGCGTCTGAGGTATGCGGTGCTTCGTCAGATGGTGGTGAATCATCATGTAGTGAAGGAGTAGACTGATGTGGAGGAGTAGGCTGACGTGGAGGAGTAGGCTGCCGTGGAGGTGGAGGAGTAGACTGTCGACGTAGAGGTAGCCGTTGCAGGAGAAGCGTAAAGCCTTTTCAGCCTTGGAATGAGAGGGAAGTACTGCATCTTCTTGAAAGGTACCTTACTTTTTCTCCTTTTTGTCCCCTCTTTGATGGGCTTGTATCTGGGACGAGTGCAAAACTTGCATACATCCAGATCTTTATCTTCTCTCCAGAAAATCATACATAGTTCGGAACAACAATCGATTTCTTCATAAGGTAACCCAAGACCACGTATGATTTTCTTTGCTTCGTAGAAGTTTTTTGGAATGTCAGTGTTTTCTGGACGGAGCTCGCAGTAGGTTTTGCAAACTCGATCAATCAATGCCTGAGGTGCTTGGTAGTCATTCTTAATGGACATTAATTCAGTGGCGATAGATAGTACACTATGATGCGTGCCACTGAATAACTTTCTTTTAGCATGTTCCATCAACTCATAAAATTTTTAGCATCAGGATTTGGAGTATCCTCTAGATCCTCTTCAACCTCCTCCATAAAATTAATTGTATCCCCGAATTCTTCTGGAACCTCACCAACAGCATGTGCAATCATTTGCTCTAACATTTCAACATGTGGAACCTCATTAGGCGTAGTGCTTCTCGAGGTAGATTGTACGGGTGTGTTATCTTCTCCATGGAATATCCAATCAAGTAACCGTACATAAAACCTTTCTGTGCTAAATGAACCTTAACAACATCAGGCTTGAGATACTGTCTGTTTCTACACCTTGTCATGTCGCAAGGGCACTTAATTTTACCATCTTCCATACATTCAGGGTGTTGTAGTGCAAAAGCGACAAACTCTTCCATCTTCCTCAGCCATTCGGCAGAGATTCTACCTCTCTCAAAGGTTCTCTCATCGTACATCCACAATCTAGCGGGTCTCATGCCTATCGGGTTGATGACGAGGTCTCATACCTATCGGGTTGATGACGATTCACATTCATCAATCGAAGAACGAATTGGACTGGAGAAAGACACAACAAGAAGAAGAAGAAGAAAAGAGAAGAAGAAGAAGAAGAAGAACGAATTGGACTGGAGAAAGGCAAAAAGAAGAAGAAGAAGAAGAAGAGGAAGAACAATAAGAAGAAGAAGAAGAAGAAGATAGATGGTGGTGTCCGGTGTGTGCGGTGGTGCTGGGGGTGTTGTGCCATGCGACTACGCCTGAGGGAGGAGACCAACCGAAATATAAAATACGGTGATTATCAACACTACTTTAGTTCAAACTAATAAAATTTAAAAAAAATTCGACATAGTCTCCCCTATTTTTTTACTTTTCCGCTTATTTCTAAGCATCCCACAAGGACGATTCACAAATACCAACAGTTATCAACAAAACCCAACAGATTGTCCACACAATATCTACAACACATCAACAGATCCAACCACTTGATTCATCGACGCAAATTAAGTAACTAACAAAACACACACACAAAAGTAACTAACAAGCAATGGATATTTAAGCTCAAACAAATATCATATTATACTTTATTTTTACCTAGTACGTACTATATATATTAAATAAGAAATAATATATCCTAATATAAACTCAAGTTTAAAATATATATTAACTTAATTGATTTTATCAACTTAATTATACAATTAAATTATCAACTAAATTATTTAATAAGAAACAATATATATTAAAAAATATACAGTTAAATTATGTATATATTCTAATATAAAATCAAGTTAAAATCACGAACTGTCACTTAACTTATAAATTTCAGTTCGAAACGTTCTCATTATGTTAATTCACCAAATCAATTTTCGGTTTCACAATATTATAACCCTAGGTCTACTACAATAAAAAAAATCTACAACTAACATTCATAATTACCAAACAACATCAACAAATTTGTATACTAACAATTTTTGATGTAGTACGTGCATTTTTACCTAGTACGTACTATATATATTAAATAAGAAATAATATATCCTAATATAAACTCAAGTTTAAAATATATATTAACTTAATTGATTTTATCAACTTAATTATACATTAAATTATCAACTGAATTATTTAATAAGAAACAATATATATTAAAAATATACAGTTAAATTATGTATATATTCTAATATAAAATCAAGTTAAAATCACGAACTGTCACTTAACTTATAAATTTCAGTTCGAAACGTTCTCATTATGTTAATTCACCAAATCAATTTTCGGTTTCACAATATTATAACCCTAGGTCTACTACAATAAAAAAATCTACAACTAACATTCATAATTACCAAACAAAACTGAAAAATTACCAAACAAAACTGAAAAATTACCAAACAAAACTGAAAAATTCGGTTATATATATATGTAACACTAAAATTAGTGAAAAATTAAACAAAACAGAAAAATTAGCAACTATAATACTCACAAACCAACAACACACCAATAACCACCAGTTCATAGCACCAAATAACAAACAATAACTCACAAATTTACAAATCTTTAACACAATTTTCGTAACCCTAGAATTGGCTGAAACTAACCAAATTTGACGCAGTGAAGTTGCAGGAGTATGCAGAGGTTGTCTGGGACGTTTCGGTGGCCGGAAAACTAGCTAATGGCGGCGACGGAGCCTGAATCTGGCCGGAATGGTGGTCTGGTGCGCGCAGGAGAAGAGAGGCAGAGGAGAGGGAAGCAGCGACCGATTTGCGCGAGGGAGGAAGAAGAAGAAATACGCGTCGGATTTATCTAAAAGAATTAGCGACGGACTGATTCCGTCGCGAATCCGTCGCTAAAGATAAGTGAAACGGCGTCGTTTTAATTAGTAACATAACTCTCGCGGCGATAACACAGTGGATCAAAACGACGTCGTCCCTTTAGCGACGGATACGTGTCCGTCGCTAATATTTTTTGTATTTTTTTTAATTTAAAAAAAGATAGCGACGGAAAACCCGTCGCCAGTCCGTCGCTAAAACAGGCGCCAAGACCGGAAATTTTGGCGCTATCGGACCCGCCCAAATACCGTCGCTATTCCCTCGCCGTTCCGTCGCAGAAGTATCCGTCGCCAATCCGACGCTAGTCCGTCGCTAAATAGCGACGGATTTTTGTCCGTCGCCAATTCCGTCGCTATTTACGTGCTTTCTAGTAGTGACACTTTAGGAGATCAAGGTCAAAATAACCTTTATCACACATACCAAACAACATGTCATAGCATGTATATCAAACAGAAATACCTTTTCCATCTCTCCATGGGTTCGAATCCCACGTTGAGTACATATACACTGTGATCCCGCAACCCGGTCGCGATGGACACCTTCTGGTCCCCGTTCCTTTGGGAGATCAAAACATTCACTTAATTTTTAACATATGTACTTCTCATGTCACCGGTCCGAAGACAAAGGCTCATACGTCCTCAGCTCGTGAGCAAGTACTACAAAAATATTCTTTACTAGGTTAGTATAAGAAGGTCTTTTATTCAAAATATTAATCGATTGTTTGAAAACACCAATTGAAAATCCTTTTAAAAACACCACACAACTCCAAGTCCGATTTATGCTCTTTGTATCTTTCTTAACATAGTTATTTATGACCACTTATAGGGAGCTTCAAGAGTCATCCAACCCTGATGTGATCAGCATCAGTGTTGAACTATCTTTCCACCCCAATTTGTGTTCGGCTTCCCTTGATCTCATGATAATCAAGTTTCACCTCCCACTTCATTTTCAAGCATCGTATAAATCACTCATTTCCAATTTTCTATCTTTTAAATCATTCTAATCATGATCATAACATCTCCAAGGGATAGAACTCCGTCTATCAATCATCACCCAAATCCAACTTAATTCAAGTTACCTAGGGAATTTAATTCTCACTAGGTTCTATGTCGGTCTCATAACCCTTCATAAATCACAACATTGTATATATATACATATTTTTTTATCAAAATACAATACATGGTTTACATTTATGCACCGTCGGGGTTTTAGTTCCCCGGGAGTTTCTTTACTCCCTTCCACTTGTACTCTCACACACCACTATTAACAAAATAAACACACTTCCCACAATGGTATTCGCATCTTCTGTGCGCAATTACCACAATTTAACCACAAATAAATGCGTATGTTTATATAACACACGCACCAACCATCATAACAAATCATTTTGTGCTATGCACAACCCAGTTCACGTACACTTGTACGGTTGGTTTTGCGCTCTACCCCCCTTAAAAGGGATTACGCCCACGTAATCAATCACTAAACCTTGGCTTAAAATGTTCTGCCGTCGTGAAGTGTTTTGACTTCCACGCGGTCTATTACACAATGGATTCTGATTAGAGGATCTTAACCATATTGGCGGTTTAGTCCCTAAACCAAGAATTCGTATTGGAGTTGTAACTCATAACCGGTTCCGGTCCTGGCCTGTGGGGCTTTTAGGCATTGTTAACTAGCCATTTATTCATATTCACCATGTATATTCAGTATCTAGTGCATGGGCTCTCTGGCCCCTGTTGCGCAACTCTGATAGTTGTAGAGCTAGTTTGCCCCACTCGTTACTGTTGTTGTATTGTACATCTCCAATGTATTACCCTTATCTAGGTAACAATGGTTTCTCAACCGACGCATGGTATCTCTTACCCTGAGCGAATTCGGTGAGTTCCAAAACTTTCCATCCACTTCTCCAATAGCTTACTACGTAAACTGCACAATGTTTGACTTGCTTCTACCGACTTATTGTCGGTTGAGATTGAGCTACTACCTAATGTGTAGTGCTCTCTCGGTTATTTCCCACACCTGAGGTATATTTCATACCGACATTTGGTATTCATTGCCACTGTTATCACTTATTCTTAATCATACCTCCTATCTGGTTTCGTACAAGTACTCTTCCATTGGTATGACCTTGCATTTCCTATGCATTGATCATTATAGTACCATAGGTTTCTTTCTACATCCACCACAATTAACATTTCCCAAATCCTAGCTATCCCACTCGATCATTACTGCGCAAATGCAATACCAAAACACTCAGTCATACAGAGTGCAGAGGCGTAAACTCTTGACAGTAAATCTCTTATGCGATTGCAATAGGAGTTTACACTGTGTTTACTGGAATTCTTATCACATATCACTTGCTTCCGGCTTACTGCTCGGTTCCTTTGCTATTACTTACCGTTGTACCTCCACTGGGGTTAACTCATAACTCTGCTCACTCACCATTTTATCATCTAACTATACTCACACAACGGTCGCTTATTGCGCACCATATCCTTACTCATTATACAACATCAACTTATACTGCATCCGCTATTATATTAGCTTCCGCTATTACGCTGGGTTTATCTGGCCATTTATTTGGCTGATTTTTTTTGAATATACTACTATATTTTTTTGAGTCTTTATGTTCTTTGAGCGTTGTTCGTTACTCATTTAGCATCACACACCTATGGTGGTCGCTATCAACTTATCTTTCTTCCTTTCTACACAACTGGTATAAGCACTTCTTTTCGTGTTACTTTATTCAAATCACCCTGGGGTAATAACAACGTGGTCCATCCTCCACATATTTCTTGAACTTGATTCACATATCTACCGCTTCTGCGGTCTCACAATATCGAGAGGCATCCCCACTCTTAATGCAGTGGGTCGCTTACCACTTTATCCACTTATACAACATAAACTTCTACAATCAATCAAATTTATATAACATATCTTGATTATGGCTTATAAGCCTTATTTGCCTTGAGCTGGGCTCATTGTAGGCTGTCCACACATATGTACTTCTCTGTACAACATTACATGTTTAGAGGTTGTAGTGGGCTCCATGACAAGGTTGTTGCATTCCGTTTCCTTTCATGGGATGCCCCTTAGGTTTGTCAGTCCGTCTCCTGACAACTTATGTCTAAACTGGGTGTTAATTTCAACCCTTGTGTTTCTGTCATGTCATTTTGTGCAACAATTATTGATGTGAACACCCTTTAAGGATTGCTCCTGGGTGTTGCTACTGGTATATTCAGTTAGCCACGCCGTTTGCGTTCTTCACTGGTTATTATTTTCTTCTGTGAAGGTCGTCATTTCCTAATAATGTAGGTACTCATTCTGGGAATTTCATCCCGTTCATTGCACATTAATGTGTCCACATTAGGCTGGGTCACCATTCCAGCTATCACGTTTATCCCTGAGGATCCTTAAGTCATATAAGATGTCTTTACATTCAGTTAGTGTACTTCGCACCTCCTGACTCTTAAACATTTCCTTGAAAGGAATTCACTAATTCCTTTAGTCTCGTTAACTTAACTGAGTTCCTTAACTTCAACCATTCCTTGTAATCTCTAGCTCTCGTTTGATTTATACTGCTGACCGTAGACGGAGTCGACTACTTCCCGTGTTTCGGACTCCACTCGTATACATATGTGGGGTACCATAATGATACATTGCTACCTACCCAACTAACCCATAAGTAGGTCTGTCAGGCCCACAAGCTCCTATCGGAGTGCGGTCGTCCCACAACACAGTTGGTACACTCGTAGTGTCCGTCACACGCCTAGGTGAAGTATTCTGTTGTCAACTCCCTTATATTGTCCCGTGACAATATTCATTCTTTGCTTCCCGAACTTAATCGAGGGAAAGTTCATCCACTGTTGTATCCTTGTCAATTGCCCCCGGTTTCACTGGTTTGGTTTAAAAGAAGGTTGGAAAGAAGTGTTGGTTTGAAAGAAAATCTGGTTTTGAAAAGAAAGGGTTTGAATAAATTTGGGTTTGAAAGAAAATTTTCATGGTTTCACAACATCTTCTTACCTTAGCCAAGTCTAGCTTCTTGCTGACTGGTGTGTTTCCAATTGCAGAGGTTAGGCTAACAGGCCCTTCCACTGTTATGACGATCACACTTAACTTTATGGTACTTTACCAAGTACTTTGCATTTGTTTAAATTTCCTCAAGCAGCCCTGTTATAGCAGCACTTGCTATGGCAAGTGCGCCATGCTAACTGGCTATCGGTTTAACACATACCGGTTGTGGTATTTTTTTTTCTCACACTGTCATCAGTGGCCTTGTTGGCCCTCACTGATCTTACTGTCTTGATAATAACTCCTCTAGGTGACTTCTCATTGTTTCCACATGATAATCATTAACTAGGGTGTTTCCCATTCTGGGAGGCCCCTTTTTCTTAGTATTGTATCCTCTTCGTAGCCCATTCCACGCATTTATCATGGTTACTGAGGCTTGTCTCTTATTTGGGCACTACGTTATAGTTCCCTTGTCGGTTGATATACCGTTGGTGTATTATTTATCAACTGTGGTCCCGTAGACATTCGTCTCGGGTTTCACTAATCCACTTCTTGCTTGTTGCACGGTCAGTGCGTTGCAAGCTGGTTATTCTCGACTGCTCTGCATGTCGACCCAGGTTGCCGGAAATTCTATTCTTCTGTACACTGATTCTTCGCTCTTCGCTATGAAATGCAGTTAACACTGTTTAGATGGGAACCGTCTCCGGGATTCCCAGTTTTCGGGATCTACCGTATGACAGGTTCTCCGTACCTTTAGATGTGTTTAATAACAGCCAGATCGGGTATTCCCGAGTAAGAGTGGACTTCCATCTCTCTGGCGTTGTTTCCCAAGTTATATAATAGGGATTGTGGAGGGCGGGAAGGATATAGTAGGTTTCCAGTACTCACTGGTAGTTCCTTACTAGCGTATCTCTCACGCTATCACTCAACCCTTAACCCAAAGTACTTAAATCCTAACTCGGTATTCCCTAAGCTCGGTAATTCAGTCATCAGAGCGATACTTCACTCTGATACCACTTTTTGTAACACCCCAACCACCACCGTACACTTAACATCAATCTGCAGCGGAAATCTCAACTCATCACATTACTTAATTCAATGGTGTTACACGCCGTTAACCACCCACGTGGCTAACAAGGCTAATACATATACATTTGTATCGGTCTGATGGACTGGATTCCCGAGCAACTACACAATACAATCCTCATTCCATTTTCAACATTTATTATATACATACATTCCCACTGTACCGAGTATTTACAAACTAATGCCGATAACAATTTCGGTCTTACTACGCTTACAATGCTTACGCCATTTAAATGGCTACCCATGTATAAACATCTACCCCGTCCTACTCTCGAACGGCTTCCAGCTCCTTGTACCTGAAATAGAAAAGGAGAGAAAGGGTGGCCCCCAAGGGGCTCAGCACCTTTGCTGGTATGGTAATCCCGCAGCCCACATGCTACCGGGCCACGCACAACTAATTGTCGTCTTAGCATGCAGTTGATTATATTTAAATCATGCATACAAGCCATAAACATACAACACATAACATTTCGCCTCAATGGGCTCAACCTATAACCAACACATCCACACTTAACCAACCATTCAATGATTCCTTAAACCCTAGAGTGGCTCTCCTCTAAAACGGAGCTACTTCCTTAACGAACGACATGTACCCATTAATCGGGTTATCCTTAAACGCCTCTTGTCACAAACTGGGATTCATTTCCATGATCCACACATCCCATATCCTACAACATAACTCATTCCACACATAACAAACCATAACAAAACCTTTCTTGTTTCGACGTACACATGACAACATCACCATCATTCTAAACACCTAACGTATACTTATCGTAGCATAGCAAGGGAATTTGCATAGCACAACACCAATACATAACACCGTAAATCGGTTCTCACAAGGAACCTTCCACCATAGTTAGTATTCATAGTGAGCCTAGAGATTATTACCAATCCCATGTTAAGCTCGTTACCAACCTCGTTACCGTCCGGTTATATAGAACGGTTAACTTATACCCAAGGTGTGTCGGATATAGTAATCCCAAGCACACCGAAATAACATTCGTATGCCCCTGTGGCCCGACGTGAGTCAGTAACTAGCTTTGGATAAGCTAAGGGAAGGTAGAAACCAAATTGGAATACCACCTATACATACACCAAGAGAGCCGAACCGGATATGACATCGACTCCCGTCCATCACACGCGTGGCCGGAACAACCGGACTCCTCACCCCCATTAGTATATATACTTATAAATAAGTAGTTAGAGATCCATTATGGAGCCTACCACATCCACACACCATACGGTATCATGACCGAGTTAAGCACACAAGGGAGGTTCACACACTTGCATATAACAACAATGTCCAACTAACTCACACATAGCCGTGGTTAGCACGTTCCCAAGGTTTGGGCCGTCAACTCCCCGAATACCGATCACTCATGTGTATCTAGATTTGGTTAGCTAAGGTTTAACACATATTTGAGGTTAAACGGTATCGGAGACCAGATGCGCCACATAAATGAATTACTATAAACTCATTACATGTTTTAATCTTACAAGGTGGCAACACTCATAAAAACACATTGGCATACAAGCCGGTGTAATCCGGTAGGACACAGGTTGCAAGAAAACCATACCTGTCGCCACGGTCCACTATATCATGTCCTTTTAGGTTCCTCGAACAAATCCCGTACAACTGGTAACATCACAATTACTTTTATTAATATTGGGGTAACATGTTTGCTTAACGTTTAAAGCGCCACAGTTTACCCCGTCATTCCCGTTACACTTAACTTACTCTTGTGATATTAAGTTTACAACTCTCACATCAAACCCAACACTTGTTTACACATTTTAAGGCCTTTATATGCCACCAAACAAGGCCTAAACATCACCTAAAACCATTACCATTCAATTCCCCATGATTAGAAGCCTTTAAAACAGATTTTGCAACACTTTTGACCTGGTCCGGGACTTGGTCCGGACCCAAGGTCCCGGACCACTTGTAGAATGTTCTCTCGGCCTTATTTTACCCTTGGTCCGGGTCTTGGTCCTGGACTAAGGACCCGGACCACTTCTAAACTTCACTCTCGGCTCTTTTTAAGGGGTGGTCCGGGTACCTATGCAAGGGCTAGGTCCCGGACCATGTTATTAACTTGTCAAAACATCATTTTTAAACCCCTAAACCAACCTTAAACCTTACCTAATCATTCCATAAACTTTCCACATGTTTCCTACATGTTTAAACACCTTAAAACAAGCACTAAACTTTCCTAAATCATCACTAACTGGTTACTCAATCCCTTACAACAATTCCTAGCACTTATAACATTTTTCTTAGATTTCTAAGTGGTATATCATGCCTACTACCTTAACTAACCAAAGTGTTGTCTCACAAACTTTACCACCACTCCAAAAGCATTATTTCTCACACACACCTCCTTTGCACAATTGCTTCTAATTTCCACAAGTTTTCACTTAGACCTTCACTAGGCATTTCTTTTCCTTTGTTTACCAAATCTTGAACAAGACTTAACACTTCACATAACAATTCCTTAGTGTGTTCAAAACACCCATTTGAGTTCTAAATCCTCCAAGACAATGCCCATGGCACTTTAACACCTAAGAACACCATGATTCACCTTCTTCCTCCATCTTAACACTTAACAAGTTCCTAGTACCTTCTAGGTCTTAAAATCTCATTTCATCACATAAACTCCTTTGTTTATCAACTAAATTTTGCCATAGCTTCTCTTGTAAACCCTCACACCCAAACACTTAGGTTTTCACCTTTAGACAACCAAGAACACTTAATCACTTAATACACATTCCTTACACACAAACATATTGTTTTTCATCCTTTAACCATTCAAGACATTCATCTTTACAAGAAATGCCCTCTACACACAACTAAGCCTTTAACTACACTACATCACAATATAGTGCATAACTTAAATTGCTTGGCTCTTAGGCCCTTAAATGCATGGCTCTTAGGCCCTTAAATTGCATAAATCTTAAACACTGAATTTCCCACATAAGTAATGCCTTTGACCTGCAATTACACACACCAAGACATATGTTCCTTTACTAGTCTCCTTGAGAACACCTTACTAAGTCATTCACCATTTGCTCTTTAGGTAGTTTTTAACAAGCATTATAAGCTCATTTCTCCTAAGGCATTAAACCACATTGAGATAGCATATTTACCTCTTTTCCTCCCAAATTTCTTTCTTGTTTCCTTACAAAACCGGTAAGGCATTTGGTTCCTTGCCAACTACTAAACATTATACAAACAACATAATGAGTATTCAAGCTTTAAGCTCCATCTCATTGTAAACCCTAGGTTTACATTATTTCAAAACATTAATGTAGTTGTTTTACCTTAATCTTTGAAGGGTGTTTGAATATCTATGAAGAGAGGACTCCACCTAGTCCTTGAAAGATTCAAATGGAGCTAGAACAAAGCAACACAAGGAGCTCCATCAATGAATATTTTCGGTCACACACAAAACATGGAGGAAACTTGATTTTTCTTTGAGATTCCTTACCTAGAAGCAAAGGAGAGTAATAATGTGTAGAAACACAAGCTCAAGCTCCATCAATGGTGATTCTCCATGGCACCAAAATTGAGCTCTTGGAGATTTGAAAAGGTAGAAGTGTAGAGCTTGACCTAACTAAGACAAATATGGTCTTAGAATTTGATTTGGAGCATGGAGTTGGATTTGGCAAGGAAATGAAGATGGAGAAGAGAGGAGCTGTAGCAAGTCGTAAATGGAGGAAGGGAGGAGATGAAGAAACCGTGTGAAATGAGAGAAGAGAAGGAAATGAGAAAGTAAGTTTGCTTTTGGAGATATTTATGTTATAAAGCAAAATAGTACTTTACTTAGTCATTCTTTCTTTTCTTAGTAAACTAACAAGGGTGGTGAGTCACCACACCTTAAAAACCGGCCCCAAATAGTACCTAGGGGTATTTTAGACTTTATTAATCAATTGTCTCACTTATAGTAACATATGTTACAAACTAGCTTATAAAAATCACTATTCACCAAAAACAAGGCACATAGAAGTGAAATTTTTTATTTCCCATTGATACAGCCACCCAAATGTGATACTATATAGTACACATGTTAATTAAAGAGTAATGATGGACATTTAGCCATTCAAACCTCATTTACAAGACAATTTTTCAAAAACGTGCTTTAAGACTCCTTAAAGCACATTTTGTGTTTTAACTTGTTTTAAAGCTTGGTTTTCTTTGGTAAATGATTTAATATGTTCATTAACATATTTATAAGGTATAGGTATGACCATTAGGTCTTTTACAAATTTATCCCAAGCTTAGAGCACATTTTTGCTCTTATTGACTTTAAGGTATTTATTTGTGTTTTGTTTGGTTTCATTGTCTACCAAAGTTTCCTAAGGACTTAATTAGCCTTATAAAGTCATAATTAAATATTATCAAGTCTTGGTAGGCTCTTTGAGTCCTAGCCAAGTTCACTCCAACCTTAGAGCATGTTTTTGCTCAAACCGTGTCTTAATGTTTTATTGCGCTTTACTATGGTTTAAATTGTACATTTATTGTTTCTAAGGCACTTTTTAGCCTTTAAATACCATAGTTTAACATTTACACAACATACCAAGGTTTGGGGTATTTCAATCTACCCCCCTTAAAAGAACTTCGTCCTCGAAGTTCACCTTTCCTCGCATCATTGGATTAGAATACGGGAATTACTTATAGCCATAAAACTTCCATTACCAACCACCCTTTACATCAAACCTCGGACTTAATGGTCCGGGCAACATATCCACATTATACATAAAATATCATACTCACATGGTAACCTCGGACTTAATGGTCCGGGTACCTTCACCACACTCGCACCTATACAATATCCCTCAGACTCTTAGGTCTGGGTGACATAACCACATTTGGACTCGTAGGCCCGGGTAACACAACACATTTAGACTCATAGGTCTTGATAGCATACACTTTAGGAGATCAAGGTCAAAATAACCTTTATCACACATACCAAACAACATGTCATAGCATGTATATCAAACAGAAATACCTTTTCCATCTCTCCATGGGTTCGAATCCCACGTTGAGTACATATACACTGTGATCCCGCAGAACCCGGTCGCGATGGACACCTTCTGGTCCCCGTTCCTTTGGGAGATCAAAACATTCACTTAATTTTTAACATATGTACTTCTCATGTCACCGGTCCGAAGACAAAGGCTCATACGTCCTCAGCTCGTGAGCAAGTACTACAAAAATATTCTTTACTAGGTTAAGTATAAGAAGGTCTTTTATTCAAAATATTAATCGATTGTTTGAAAACACCAATTGAAAATCCTTTTAAAAACACCACACAACTCCAAGTCCGATTTATGCTCTTTGTATCTTTCTTAACATAGTTATTTATGACCACTTATAGGGAGCTTCAAGAGTCATCCAACCCTGATGTGATCAGCATCAGTGTTGAACTATCTTTCCACCCCAATTTGTGTTCGGCTTCCCTTGATCTCATGATAATCAAGTTTCACCTCCCACTTCATTTTCAAGCATCGTATAAATCACTCATTTCCAATTTTCTATCTTTTAAATCATTCTAATCATGATCATAACATCTCCAAGGGATAGAACTCCGTCTATCAATCATCACCCAAATCCAACTTAATTCAAGTTACCTAGGGAATTTAATTCTCACGAGGTTCTATGTCGGTCTCATAACCCTTCATAAATCACAACATTGTATATATATACATATATTTTTTATCAAAATACAATACATGGTTTACATTTATGCACCGTCGGGGTTTTAGTTCCCCGGGAGTTTCTTTACTCCCTTCCACTTGTACTCTCACACACTACTATTAACAAAATAAACACACTTCCCACAATGGTATTCGCATCTTCTGTGCGCAATTACCACAATTTAACCACAAATAAATGCGTATGTTTATATAACACACGCACCAACCATCATAACAAATCATTTTGTGCTATGCACAACCCAGTTCACGTACACTTGTACGGTTGGTTTTGCGCTCTACCCCCCTTAAAAGGGATTACGCCCACGTAATCAATCACTAAACCTTGGCTTAAAATGTTCTGCCGTCGTGAAGTGTTTTGACTTCCACGCGGTCTATTACACAATGGATTCTGATTAGAGGATCTTAACCATATTGGCGGTTAGTCCCTAAACCAAGAATTCGTATTGGAGTTGTAACTCATAACCGGTTCCGGTCCTGGCCTGTGGGGCTTTTAGGCATTGTTAACTAGCCATTTATTCATATTCACCATGTATATTCAGTATCTAGTGCATGGGCTCTCTGGCCCCTGTTGCGCAACTCTGATAGTTGTAGAGCTAGTTTGCCCCACTCGTTACTGTTGTTGTATTGTACATCTCCAATGTATTACCCTTATCTAGGTAACAATGGTTTCTCAACCGACGCATGGTATCTCTTACCCTGAGCGAATTCGGTGAGTTCCAAAACTTTCCATCCACTTCTCCAATAGCTTACTACGTAAACTGCACAATGTTTGACTTGCTTCTACCGACTTATTGTCGGTTGAGATTGAGCTACTACCTAATGTGTAGTGCTCTCTCGGTTATTTCCCACACCTGAGGTATATTTCATACCGACATTTGGTATTCATTGCCACTGTTATCACTTATTCTTAATCATACCTCCATATCTGGTTTCGTACAAGTACTCTTCCATTGGTATGACCTTGCATTTCCTATGCATTGATCATTATAGTACCATAGGTTTCTTTCTACATCCACCACAATTAACATTTCCCAAATCCTAGCTATCCCACTCGATCATTACTGCGCAAATGCAATACCAAAACACTCAGTCATACAGAGTGCAGAGGCGTAAACTCTTGACAGTAAATCTCTTATGCGATTGCAATAGGAGTTTACACTGTGTTTACTGGAATTCTTATCACATATCACTTGCTTCCGGCTTACTGCTCGGTTCCTTTACTATTACTTACCGTTGTACCTCCACTGGGGTTAACTCATAACTCTGCTCACTCACCATTTTATCATCTAACTATACTCACACAACGGTCGCTTATTGCGCACCATATCTGAAATACCCCAAATCTAAATAATATTATTAAATCATTATTTATTGGAATATAATCCAAACATAAATCAGTTCACGTACGCATGCAAACCCATGCATGAAAACGTTACGTAAAAATAGTCGTTTCACCATAAACGCTAAAACGCCTTAGAAACATGTGATCAAGCATGACCTTGTATGACCTTCTAAAACTCAAACCAAATGGTCATACACTCATCATATGAATATATAAATATATTCCCTAAGCTATATTCAGTCAAATACGCAAAACGCTCGGGAGTGCTCACGCGCGCCCCTTAAAGCAAGAAAAGCTCGGAGGAGTGCCGAGGTGGCACGAACTCCTATAAAATTAATTCCTAGAGTTCCTAATATCATTATTTACCATTCTAAAGATAACCCACGAAGTGGTTCATCAAAATTCAACAAAAACCACAGGAGGATTTCTTAACGCTCCTTTTTGCCCGGGTGTGTCCCGATGGCCCGTAAATTATGTCATGGGTTGATATAACCTCATATAACCCAATGTAACATCTTAATATATGTTTAATTACTATAATAAGTGTTTACAAACACTTGGAACTCATAAAAACAATTTGTTTCCCAAAATTTCCTTAGAGCACAAAAACACACCTTCGGGTGTCACGAAAACGCGTTTTACGCAATTGCCTTGTAGTTTTTGACATACCACGAATTGGTAATATTAAAAAGGGTTAAAATGACCTTCTAAATCAGTTGGTGTGACTAGTCAACAAGACTCTCTATAGGGGCCGATTTTGAGAGCAAAAACTAGTATAAAAATTGCATTAAAAGTTTATAAAAAGCATAGAACATGGTGACTCACCTTCCCATGTGTTATATTACTTAATGTCTAAGTATGTAGGTCTCATTTGACCAGCAAGCTGTCGAAATTAGGCCATGGAATAAGGCCATGTGAGCTAGAACAAAAACAAATGAGAAAAAGTAAAAGTGGATCTAGAATTCACTTTTCTAGATTCCTTCTTTTCCATGTGACCTAACATGCTTGTCCTTGGCTCTTCAATGTCAATTAAGACACCCCATTTGACCCTTGAATTCGTGACTCTACAAGGGAGGAAGAAGACAAGCCTAACTTAGAAAAATCAAAAGAATAACTTACCTAAATTACCTTGTCTTCTAGCTCACAATCATCTTCTTTCCAACTCTTGCCTTGTCACACACCACATGTCCGAAATTATTCAGAGAACATGGGCATTTATTGAGCCAATAAACCATGTAATAAACTAAGGAAAAAGTATAGTCATTTGACATTAAAAATTAACAAAACAAAAATCAAATTCTAAGGCACTCTCTTACCTTATACGTAAGTTTAGTGTCATTTCCCCTCTTGCACTCCACACCTACGAATTTGGTAAGCTCTCTCCTCTCTCTTCTAAGCTTCATCTTCTTCCTTTGAAGCTCTTAAGTCCATTAATGGAGATGTAACTTCTATCTTCATCTTTAAGGTAATTTCTTAGCAATTCTTGTCAAGCCTTGAAGCAAAACTCTTCCTAGCTTAACAACAAGTGTTCGACATCAATTAGTTCTCCAAGGAGGTTGTCCAAACCAACATTAAACCAAGGAGCATCTCAAGGTTATCTTAAGGTAGTTTTAATGCTTGTAAATCCTTAAAGCACATTTTTATGTGTAACCAAGTTCTACTTCTTCTAAGGTTCTTTCCTTCTTCATTTTCATGAAGGAAACCTTGTTCTTCATCAACCTTAGGAGTGCCGAATTCATAAGGAGAAAAGTCTAAGGTAAACTCTTGTAAAAATACTTACAAATCTACTTAAGATCTTTATTCAAGATCTAACTCCTAAAACTCCTTCACCACTTGCATAACCGAAGTGGAGCATCTATATTACCTTGGAGAAAGCTTGGAGATTCAAGAAGAAGTTCAAGCACTTAACCACCTTGTTAAGAAGTAAGTTTACTATATAAATCTTTATATTATAAGCTTTGTTAAGCTTCTAAAAATTGTACAAAAATTATGTACACCTCCTAGGTTTATTAATACCGAAATTATATGGTTTTATATGCCAAAAATATAAACTATAACATATATAGAAAATATTTACCTTAAGACACATTTTTGTGTCACAAAATTCATTTATGTTACAAATAAATTTAGGCCGAAAAGTCTTAGGCAAAAATGCTTTATTTTGAGCTTAGAATTTATATAAGACATTACAATAATTTATACATGAGTTATATGACTCCTATGAATTTATTTATAATTACTTAGACATATAAATCCACTTTTATATAACATAAGGTCTCATTTAAATTATGGCCGAATGTTCTACTTGATAAATAAGTTTTAATGGGCTACTTAGGTATATAAATTTATATCATAAAGTTTGGTGAGTTAAAAATATTCTTTTAGTGTCTAAATGACTAATTAATTAAGTTATGTGGATTAAATGTAATTTTTACAAAGTTTAGTGTACTTATATTAAAAACCGAGAGCTAAAGGGCTGTTTGGTGTAATTATAATATAATATAAGGTTAGGAATTAAGTTTAAGAATTTTAGATAATTTAAACAAGCTTTGAAATAACTTTTTATAAAGTTTTGGGCTATTATGTAATTTATAAAAGTTGTTATGAAAGTTTATAATTTATTAGTGGGCGAATTCATAATTAAGAGAATTATTAGGTTCACTTTCGAAATTTTAAGGGATTAAATATTTAGACTATAGTTTATAAGTTATTAAGTAACTAATAGAAAGTTTTGGGGTGAAAATGTAATTAATGGAAAGTTCAAGACCAAAGCCGAATTCTTTGGGGTTAGTTTGGTAATTTAGGAATTTATAAATATATATTCGGCATTTATGGAGAATTAAAATTAAAACTATAGTTTACATGACATTGTGAAAAAAATTATAAGATTTTGTGGTTAGATTGTAATTATAAGAAATAAATTATTAAAGCCGAGAATTTAAGGGGCTAAGTTGTAATTTTTGAGAGTTATAATATTTAAAAGCTATATACCAAAATATTAGGGATGGCTTTGCAATTTAGCTAAATAAGAAGTTAAAACTCTATAATATAAAGAGATTAGAATTTAAGAGTAAAGTTTATGAATTAATGTGGTTGTTTTGTAAATAACCGAAATACAAGTTTAAGAATTTAGATTTAAATAAATATAGATCCTATAAGGATATTTGGAGGATTTAGAAGAAAGAATTTTGATTAAAGGAATTATGGAATTAAAACTATGGCTTACATGGTTATAAGGAATTAAAAGATAAACAATAAATATTATTTATGGTTAAAAAGGAGAATAATAAAACTATAAGAATTTTATGTCTATGTATGACATATAAATATAGTTAAGAAATTATAAGTGGTTATGTCACCTAGACAAATAAAATAAACAACAAATGCAATAAACACATATATGTGCATTAAAGGATTTATAAATCAAAAGGAATAACAAATAAGTTATACATTAAATCATGAGGTAATTAAAAGAAATAAACCTCACATGAAATAACAAATACGAGATTTGTTGAAAGATCCAATAAGATCATTATATAAGGGTAACAAAAATTAACCCTCTCAGTTAATCCTATTCTAGGACTTTGTTTGACCAGACGTTGACCGGGAATTAAACGAGTACAGTCTACGGTGAACGGTATGGGATTCTTGCAACCTGTTTTCTAACGGATTACACCGGCTTGTGTGCTATCTGTTGTTTGAAATAACGACCAAGATAATTAATGTAAAATGTGTTTTACTTGTGCACTGTTGTATTATTTCATGTGCGTGATTGTTGCTGACTACAACGGTATGCCCACGCATACAAAAAACTACTATACAGTGGATTAAATACCTGCGTTTCAGTTTATACCGAGGACTTGTACTCAAGTCTCTCACTAACTTCACTTTATAACAAACGTCATTATCCTAAACGTGATAATTGACAATACACATTGTGTTTTGTTTAACGTCTTTATATGACACTTAACAATATATACTTCGAGAATGAGGAGCCCAGTTGGATCTGGCCATGCATGCTACGGGAGTTGTACCTGTCTCAGGTCGTCTCCTACTACGTCGCGACGGAACATTCAGTTGGGAGGAAGACTATTCCTTCCGGGATTCAAATGCCCTTCAGTTCGAGGAAGACTTTATTCCTCTAGTGGGTTCTTATTTCCCACGCCATTCAGTTCAGGGTTTAACTACGTTATCTCCTGGGGTTTTTATACCCAACCTTTCTATAACGAGGTCACTATACCTCCACTATTTCAGATATTCAGTTATAACGTCAGTCCCATTGTGTGGACCGACTATCAGTAAAGAATTTCAGTTCAGCTAACTCGACCTTCTGTGTCTTGTTCTATGTGACATTATTGTCCTTGTATGGATACTTGTTATTATCAGACTATGCTTGTTTACAGCTTTATAAAAATGAACTGCATGTGTTCGACAAAGTAGTTGGTGTGGCCCGGTAGACGATGGGCTGCACGTTTTCCATACCAGCATTGTTTGCTGAGCCCCTTTGGGGGCACCCCCATTTTTCAGGTACCTGAAGTTGAGAGATCACCACACTGAGTGTAGGTGGGGTAGACCAAGCTTTGGGAGTCTACTATTAGTTAATTGTTTATTTCAGTATTTACTTTGAGTTTGATTCCTAGTATCTCGGGTTGTATCTGTATTCCAGACCGTGACATTTGAGGATTGTATTTGGACTTAGCCTTGTTGGTCACAAGGGTGGCCAACGGCATTGTAATACCGCCCGGTTGTTGTATTTATTTCCGCTGCAGTTGTATTTTATTTGGGAGTGATCGCCGTTCAGTTTATTGGATTTCGGGTTGGGGTATTACAAAAATGGTATCAGAGCGTAGTTACGCTCTGGATACAAGGATACACCGAGATTAGGATATCTAAGACTTAGGTTAAGGGTTGAGAGATAGTATTGAAAGGAGTTTAAGTTAGTTTTACTTAGACTACTATCCAAGACCAATTTGACCACAGTGCCTAATATACCTCAACATCCTGCAGATGTCAGGAAGAGGAGGACGACGTGGACAGGCTGATGAGGAGCCAAACATCAGGCTGGCAGACATTGCCACCTTAATTGCTCAGGCATTTGCACAGGCGGGGGTTGCACAGCAGCAGCAGTACCTCCACCACCACCACCCAGGGAGAGACTGGGTGAAGAGTTTGGCTGATCTGAGGCCACTGCATTCAAGGGGCAGACTGACCCTGCTCACTTAGAACCTACATCATGGAGATGGAGACAGCGTTCGAGACGCTTGCAGTCCCAGCTAGGGAAAAAGTAAGACTTGCTGCCTTTTATCTGAAGGATGCAGCTAGAGATTGGTGGAACATGGTGAAAGCCGACCACCTGGATGACCCAGCTTTTACTTGGGGACATTACACTGCATACTTAGGGGCAAATACTACCCGGCCCACACCAGGATGGTGAAGACTCGGGAGTTTGACGCCTTGGAGCAGACGGGGAAGATGTCAGTGGATGAGTACTATGCGAAGTTCACTTCGCTACTCAGACTATTACCCGGCATAGGATACTCGGACCAGGTGTTGGTCGACCGATTCTACGGGGGACTGAGCCCTCGACTTCAGTTTGGGATGGGACCAATCATCCCCACCAGTTTGCAGGTAAAACAGGAGGACATAAATCAGTTGGAAATCTTATTACATACTATACCCCATCATGGGAGATTTGGAGATTAATATCTTGAGATTTCAGGAATGCTACCATGCTGCTCCGTAGTGGAGATCACTTGTAAGAGAAGGGATGCTTTGAGCTCCCAAAAGAGGAAGGACGGACCTGGTGGCGAAGATGCCAAGCAGGGGAACTCCAACAAAAGAAACAAACCCTATCAGAAAGGACAGGGGTCCTATCAAGGGAAAGGGAACCAAACTACTGGGAACCCCCAGTCAGGAACCTACGGAGTGCAACTTCACAGAAAACCTACCCACCTAAGGGTAGGCACTCTAATCAAACAGTTAAATTTGAGACTTTTGTGATTACTTCAGCACCGTTAGAATGAATAATTGACCTTGATTGTATTAGGTTCTGGATCTGGCTCAAACACGGGCCAGAAGTATATCCGTTTCAACTGTAAACAGTGCGGGAAGGATCACCCCGGCGTGGACTGCCAGGGGGAGAAAGTCATGTGCCGCTACTGTCAGATACTCGGGCATCGTGCCTTCGAGTGTATCCGAAACCCGGAGAGCAGGAACTACCGCCCGGGAGCAAAGCCAAACCCAGGCCAAAAGAATGGAGCTAGCGATACTCGCCCTCCACCAACAAACCAAACTCAGGGGTACAAGGGCAAAGGCCCAGCATCGGGACCCGCCCTGCATGTCATGGACCGCTCAGATGAGGCTGGTCCTTCTACTAACCCAGGTATTTCTAAACCGTGTGAACCTATTATCGAGCAATGGATGATGTGAATGAGTGCTTGCATGCCTTGATTGCCTAATTGAGTAGGAGAATTAGTAAGACTCACTAGTAAAATTTAAACCACGTAGGAAGCTATAAGATATGCTTTCCTATCCCCTCACCGCCCGCCCTCCCTGGAAGAAAACATTATCAAATACAAGAACCAGGGAACGAACAATGTAAGGTTATCCAACCAGGTTGATACTACTCAAAGGATACCTAACACCGGAGACACAAATTGCAATCATCAGAAATGTCAAGAATTGGGAGCAGGACCAGGAGGGTTCTACACTCCAGAATTTCCAGGAGGATCAAAAATGAAGCTGAAAATGATGTGCTTAGGAAAGGATTGGAATCCTTACACAAAAACCTACCAAGATACAAGAAATGGAGATGGAGCACAAGTACCAAAAATCCCAGAAGAATTTTTACCAATTGTGGAACAAGCAGTTAATACAGCTCAACAGCTAGAAGAATCCAGTTCCCAATCTAAGGGCTGATCTAATCATCAACTTCTATGAAGAAGGAGGCCGTTTAGGACTACACCAGGACAATGATGAAACAAAAGGGTCCCTTGAACAGGGAATACCAGTATTATCTTTGTCAATTGGAGATGACGCAGAGTTCCTTTATGGCGAGCAGAAGCGTGTGGACCTTGCAAAGAAAATCATATTGAGTTCAGGAGATGTTTTAATAATGGGTGGAAAGTCAAGGTTGCTATACCATGGAATTAAAAGGATTAAGCTAAACACAGCACCTTCGACAGTGATAAACACCACTCACATGAGACCAGGAAGATTAAGTTTGACTTTAGAAAGTATAGTGTTGTAATTGTTTTGGACTTCAGAAAGGAGATCATCTCATCAATGAAGCATTATTGTTGAAAGTGAATGTCTTTAGACCCCATCATGTATCAAAGTACTTACTCAGATTCTGTTATTAGGTTGTGCTAAGGAGACGGAAGGTGCCTTAAGTATACTTACTGAGGAGGAGGCCAGCAAGGGCGGCGCGATCCTCACTGGTACCTTTCCGGTTAATGGAGTGGATGCATTAGTACTGTTCGACTCCGGAGCCTCACATACTTTCGTTTCGCCTACGCTTGCGGGGAAGTTGGGGCTAGACGCAGTAGAGTTACCTGATTTTAAGGTGGCACTCCCGTCTAAGGAGAAGATCAGTTGCACTCGTCTTTATAGGGGAGCCACTATCAGTATTAAGGAGGAGGAATTTCCTATTGACCTTATTGAGTTCAGAGGTCTAGGATTCGACGTTATAGCCGGGATGGACTGGCTGGGGCGGCACAGAGGCCGCATTCTTTGTGCAGAGCGCAGACTGTTGCTTAAGAGCCCATCAGGAGTGACAGTATCTTACCGTCAGAGCCCTAGGGCACCATCGATAAAAGTTATATCTGCTATGTCCATGTACAAGCACGTCAGGAAGCAGAAGGAGGTATATCTATGTTATGTTCAGAATGTAGAGCATGACCCTGATTTTGATCCAGCTATGCCAGTGGTGTCGGAATTTCCAGATATTTTTCCAAAGGAACTTCCAGGCTTACCGCCATCCAGAGAGGTAGAGTTCTCCATCGAATTACTACCAGGTACCGGTCCCATAGCTAAGGCACCGTACCGTATGGCACCAGCAGAGATGGCTGAGTTGAAAGAGCAGTGAAAGATTTATTGACAAGGGATACATACGACCTAGCGTATCTCCTTGGGGAGCACCAGTGCTTTTTGTGAAAAAGAAGGATGGAAGCCTTCGTTTTGCATCGATTACAGAGAGCTTAATGCAGTGTCGGTGAAGAACAAATATCCACTACCACGGATTGATGATTTGTTTGATCAGTTGAGAGGAGCAAAAGTGTTTTCGAAGATCGATTTGAGATCAGGCTACCATCAGATACCCATCAGGGAGCAAGACATAGAAAAGACAGCCTTCAGAACACGGTATGGCCACTATGAGTTTACGTTATGCCTTTTGGCTTGTCAAATGCACCTGCAGTCTTCATGGATTTGATGAACAGATTATTCAGAGAGCAGTTGGATAAGACCGTGGTTGTATTCATCGATGACATCCTATCTATCAAAGTCTAAAGAAGCATGAGAGTCACCTCCGACATTACTTGAGATCTAAGGGAGAACCAGCTTTATGCTAAGTTCTCCAAATGTGAGTTTTGGTTACAGAGTTTCCTTTCTAGGACATGTTTCTCAGATGCTGGGATCGCAGTGGATCCAGCAAAGATAGAAGCAGTTCGCACTTGGCCTAGGCCAAAGACAGTTACGGACATCAGGAGTTTCCTTGGTTTAGCAGGATACTACAGAAGGTTTGTCAGAGACTTCTCCAAAATAGCCAAACCTATGACCAGCTTAATGAAGAAGGACGCACCTTTCACATGGACTACTGAATGTGAGACCTCATTCGAGCTTCTGAAGAATGCCTTGACATCAGCACCAGTTTTGACTATACCTGAAGGCACAGAGGGTTATGAAGTTTACTGTGATGCATCAGGTAGGGGATTAGGGTGTGTACTCATGCAGAATGGGAAGGTAGTCGCCTACGCTTCCCGACAGTTGAAGAAACATGAGGAAAACTATCCCACACATGACTTGGAGCTTGGAGCTATTGTTTTTGCCTTGAAGATCTGGCGCCACTACCTGTATGGTGTCCAGATGACCGTATATTCGGATCATAAGAGTTTGAAATATGTATTCACCCAGAAGGAGTTAAACATGAGACAAAGAAGATGGGTTGAATTTCTTAAGGATTATGACATTGATTTGCAGTACAAGGAAGGGAAAGCTAATGTTTTAGCAGACGCATTGAGTCGACGAGCGTATTCTCTTAATGCCATTGTGGCTAGCTCGAGTCTTATGGACGACATACGCAGAGCACAACAGAGTGATCAGCGAATAATGGAGATCAGTCAGAAGTTGACTGACGGTACATTTGAGGGTGGAAAGTATGAGTTCCAGTTACATGATGATGGACTCATCAGATTGAAGGGAAGATTGTGTATTCCCAGAGACAGCACAGATATAAAGGAGCATATTCTTCGAGAGTCCCACACTTCTACCACATCTGTCCATCCAGGAGCTTCTAAGATGTACAAAGATCTAAAGAGGTATTTCTGGTGGAGTGGTATGAAGGGCGACGTGACAGAGTATGTGATTCGATGTCTCACTTGTCAGAAAGTGAAATTCGAACATAGACGACCTGGAGGTATGGTACAGTCTATGCCAGTTCCAGAGTGGAAGTTTTATGATATCTCCATGGACTTCGTGGTGGGACTACCACCTACGAGAGGAGGCCTAAACATGATTTGGGTTGTTGTTGACCGACTGACTAAGTTGCTAGGTTTATTCCGATGAAGGATACTTGGAAAGTGCCAAAGTTAGCAGAGCTATTTGAGAAAGAGATTATCAGACATCATGGAGTTCCAAAGACTATTGTTTCAGATCGAGATACTAGATTTCTCTCACGATACTGGCGAGCTACTCGCGAGGCACTTGGCACTGAGTTGAAGCTTAGCACAGCATTTCATCCTCAGACAGATGGTCAGTCAGAGAGGACTATTCAGACCTTAGAGGACATGCTACGAGCATGTGCCTTGGATTTTCAGGGCAGCTGGATAGATAGATTACATCTCATCGAGTTTGCTTACAATAACAGCTATCACGCCTCTATACAGATGTCACCTTTTCAGGCTTTATATGGCAGACCATGCCGCACACCTTTATGCTGGGACGAGTCTAGTGAGACCGTCATCATTGGGCCTGAGTACTTGGAGCAAGTCCAGGCAGAAGTTCAGCAGATCAGAAACAATATGAAAGCAGCACAGGACAGACAGAAATCATATGCTGATGAGAGGCGACGAGACCTTGAGTTCGCAGTTGGCGACCAGGTATTTCTACGAGTTTCACCCATGAAGGGTGTATTCAGATTTGGTCAGAAGGGCAAGCTAAGCCCGAAATTTGTAGGACCCTACGCTATCATAGAGCGGGTGGGCCTAGTGGCATATCGACTTGATTTGCCAGCCGAGTTGGGCAAAGTACACAATGTTTTTCACGTGTCTCAGCTTAAGAAATACATGCCTCATCCTTCTCATGTTCTACAACCAGAGACACTCTCTTTAGAACCAACAATGCGGTATGTGGAAACACCGCAAAGAATCTTAGATAGGAAGACACGAGAGACTCGAAACAAGTCTGTGAGCCTCGTGAAGGTTCTTTGGTCGAACCACGATGTGGAAGAGGCCACATGGGAACTCGAAGCTGATATGCGAGCGAAGTTTCCCTCATTATTTACCGACTAGGCACTTTAGTCTAGGGTACGGGGGCGTACCCCTTCTTTTTGGGGGGTAGAGCCTTTTTCATTTTTGAGTTTAGTGTGCACTTTGTTGCATTTGTTGCTTTTGTGCATTTCAGTTGTTGCACTTTTGTGCATTTCAGTTGTTGCACTTTTGTGCATTTCAGTTGTTGCACTTTTGTGCATTTCAGTTGTTGCACTTTTGTGCATTTCAGTTGTTGCACTTTTGTGCATTTCAGTGACACCTTGTCTTGTATGTGTTCTTGTGTAACACTGTGTTTGAATGTACCTTGTACTTCTACTTGATTGTGTGTACTTCATTACACTACAATGGAAATATTATATGCACTACGTTGCACCATTTGAAATGAAAAGTGATTGTGTTCACTGCCTTGCTTTACACTGCAAGTATATGTTATGACATTCCAAGTATTTCTGTTGTACTCGATATACACTATGAACTTAGGGATATAGAGACTTGGGACTTGATCCCTAAAAATTAGATTGAGTTGTGGATACTTAGTGGAACTTGATTCCCCCACAACCTTATACTTTAAATATGAGACTTCGGGGCGAAGTCCTTTTTTAAGGGGGGTAGATTGAAATACCCCAAATCTAAATAATATTATTAAATCATTATTTATTGGAATATAATCCAAACATAAATCAGTTCACGTACGCATGCAAACCCATGCATGAAAACGTTACGTAAAAATAGTCGTTTCACCATAAACGCTAAAACGCCTTAGAAACATGTGATCAAGCATGACCTTGTATGACCTTCTAAAACTCAAACCAAATGGTCATACACTCATCATATGAATATATAAATATATTCCCTAAGCTATATTCAGTCAAATACGCAAAACGCTCGGGAGTGCTCACGCGCGCCCCTTAAAGCAAGAAAAGCTCGGAGGAGTGCCGAGGTGGCACGAACTCCTATAAAATTAATTCCTAGAGTTCCTAATATCATTATTTACCATTCTAAAGATAACCCACGAAGTGGTTCATCAAAATTCAACAAAAACCACAGGAGGATTTCTTACGCTCCTTTTTGCCCGGGTGTGTCCCGATGGCCCGTAAATTATGTCATGGGTTGATATAACCTCATATAACCCAATGTAACATCTTAATATATGTTTAATTACTATAATAAGTGTTTACAAACACTTGGAACTCATAAAAACAATTTGTTTCCCAAAATTTCCTTAGAGCACAAAAACACACCTTCGGGTGTCACGAAAACGTGTTTTACGCAATTGCCTTGTAGTTTTTGACATACCACGAATTGGTAATATTAAAAAGGGTTAAAATGACCTTCTAAATCAGTTGGTGTGACTAGTCAACAAGACTCTCTATAGGGGCCGATTTTGAGAGCAAAAACTAGTATAAAAATTGCATTAAAAGTTTATAAAAAGCATAGAACATGGTGACTCACCTTCCCATGTGTTATATTACTTAATGTCTAAGTATGTAGGTCTCATTTGACCAGCAAGCTGTCGAAATTAGGCCATGGAATAAGGCCATGTGAGCTAGAACAAAAACAAATGAGAAAAAGTAAAAAGTGGATCTAGAATTCACTTTTCTAGATTCCTTCTTTTCCATGTGACCTAACATGCTTGTCCTTGGCTCTTCAATGTCAATTAAGACACCCCATTTGACC